>JACEIK010001239.1:127516-200756 GCA_018107945.1 Datura stramonium
AACCTGAGATAGAGCTAGCCAGGCACCAGATGTGCCTAGGCCCACCAGTTAGTAGTCCAGGTCCTTCTAAGGCACCAGGTGCCAGTCATACCCCCTAGGGCGGGGTGTGACATCAATGACCCGTCATGAGTTACAATGACCCATTGTCAACCATCGTTCTCTACATGGTCAGATTTCCAATGCACTCAACGGATCAAGAGCACGACTCGTTGGAAGCAACCACAAGTTGTGGAGAGGCTCGTGTTAAGGGATGTTCAAGTTTGGTAGGGAGTTGACAACGATCGACTCAATGACCCGTTGTTTGGACAATGACTCATCCTGTCAAGTCGTGGGAAGGATCTGAAGGTATTAATGGGATAGTGGATCCAACTACTGGATACCACAAGTCATGGTTTCACACAACGACTCGTGGGATCAATTGTTGGTTCGTCCAAGGCAGTTTTTTAGGGACTATTCATTAAGGGTATTTTCGATCTTTCCATGCTATAAGGCCCTCAACTACGTCGTTTCATGTATTTTTATGGGCATTTTAAGATAGGTTAAGTCCCTATTTTATAGATCATTCCCATGCATGCATACTAAGAGAATTCTAGAGAGATCAAACATAGAATCAAGCTTTTCCCTATCAATTCATCCTTAGGCATTCAAGAACTGTAGAATTTGATCTCACCCAGGTATGTACAGTTACAAATGGGTGATTCCGTTCACACCCATTCCCATTCTCTATTAATTTATGAAAATCTACCAAAAATCTCATGGGTTTTAATTCAATTTTTGTGAAAATCTAATGATTTGCTAATGGAATTTTATGATTTATGATTTACATCATATTTTATGAATTTTGATCAGATATTACAATTATTTTACTTGTAAATTATTGCTTTCGATTTCTACCAAATTAAGCCTAATTATGCATGATCTATGATGAAACGATTTATGATCTAATCTTCAATTGTTGATATTTAACAACCTAGCGTGATTTATGATTTGAAATATGAATTTATTCAATTACCCATCATGATTTGATGATCTATAAGTATGCATGAACCTTATGATTTATGAATTATGTTTTGGCCGACTCACAAGCCTTATTTCATGGCTAGTTCACATATTTATAAACATGTTATGATTATCATGATTTAACTAGCCCATGAACTCATGCATATTATACTATGAGCACTATATATGTTTTGGGATTAGTATCAAACACCGAGTAGGTTCGGGGCTCAAGTTCTTCCCCGGATTTCATAAACTACGTGTCACCGTAGGTATGTTGGGCCTCCCTTGTGACTGTCCCCGTCCCAAATGTCCCTTTTCACGTGATCACTCCCTTCATGGTTCTACCCTTGGAAAGGTACGAACAACCTCCCGACTAGGTTTACAAGTCGGGCTCCATGTGTGCTCATATGGGGTATGTCGGTTAAGAGAAGTCTCCCACTGTTCCTCATGATTTATGCATGTTTATTATTACATATGTTGGCCCAAGTAATGTTTATTATGGATTTTCTCTTATGATTATGATTACGATTGTATTACGAATGCTTTGAAAATCTTGAGCCTTATGATATGTTTACTATATTTATGATATGAGCATGATGTCCTACTCTTATGATATTTTATGAGATTTTACATATTTTAAATGTCTAATACTTTTCATACTCGGTACATTCCACGTACTGACTGCATACTTTATATTTCGTACGTCTTATGATACAAGACCCGGCTCTCAGGCTCATCCTCACCTTTAGATCATCTCAGAGTTCACTTTCAGCTTGTGGTGAGTCCTCATGTTCCGAGGGCCATTTGAATAGACATTTATGTTATTTATGTTTTAGTACTTTCCCGGGTTAGTTGGGGGTGTTGTCCCATCAATCCATCTTATGTTGCAGAGGCTTTCAGACAGTGTGTATTACTCAGCATGCGTGTATGTCTAGTGATTCCTTATGTCTTCATATGCTATGTTTATGTTTCCGCTATGTCTTATGTTCAGTCTTCCACTTAAGGTGTATGAAGTTAGATGTATGCTTATTCCATGGGTTGACTTGGGACCTCTCGGGGTTTCCTGTCCTGTGTTACAAACCGAGTCTACGTCCGGATCGTTAAAAACTTAGTATCAGAGCCATAGGTTTTGAAGTGTCCTAGGGTGTCTGAAAGTCGCGTTGAGTAGAGTCTTTTTCATGGGTGTGAAGTGCGCCACACTTATGATGAAGAGGCTACGAGATGTTTAGGAAATGTTTCCTTCTTTCATGATCCATGTCGTGCGATGAAAAGTCTTTCTATCCTTCTAATTCGTGCTATTCGCAATTGTAGAATCATGCCTCCTAGAAGAATGAACAGAAGAAGAAATGGAAACGGTGAAGGCCACGGAGATGGCAATGATTATGGGCATCAACAAGCCCCACCTATTCAAGAGCCACAAGCACTGGAGCCAGTTGCCCACACTGAATTTCGGGCGGCTATCCAAATGTTGTCTCAATCCTTGACTACTCAGTTCAATCAGTAGGTTGTTGCGCATATCCCATAGAATGGCACTACGGCAGCGGCTCGGATTAGAGACTTCTTGAGGATGAACCCTTCAGAGTTCCTTGGGTCCAAGGTTGATGAGGATTTGCATGATTTCATGGAGGAGATTCTAATGATCACCCAGGTTATGGGGGTGCACCAATCTTATTTGTTTGAAAGAAGGATGGTTCACTTCGGATGTGTATTGACTATCGACAATTGAAAACGGTCATCATTAAGAATAGGTACCCTCTTCCTAGGATCGATGATTTGTTCGACTAGTTTCGGGGTGCCAAGTGTTTCTCAAAGATAGATCTCAGGTCTGGGTATCATCAGCTCAGGGTTTGAGAGTGTGATGTCCAGAAGACAGTCTTCAGGACGCGGTATGGTCATTATGAGTTTGTAGTTATGTCTTTTAGACTAACAAATGCTCCTACATCTTTTATGGACTTGATGAACAGAGTGTTCAAGCTGTATCTGGACATGTTCGTGATCGTGTTCATTGATGATATCCATATATACTCTCGGAGTGAGGAGGAGCATGCCGCTCATTTGAGGATAGTGCTTCAGACTCTCAAGGGTCGCCAATTGTATGCGAAGTTCAGCAAATGTGAGTTTTGGTTGAACTCGGTAGCATTTTTGAGTCACATTGTATCAAGCAACGGCATAAAGGTATATTCTCAGAAAATCGAGGTAGTGAAGAATTGGCCTAGGCCGGTGAATCCTTCAAATATTCAGAGTTTCTTGGGCCTAGCAGGCTATTACCAGAGATTTGTTGAGAGTTTTTCATCCATTGCAGCACCTTTAACCAAGTTGACTCAAAAGAAGGTGAAGTTCCAATGGTCGGAGGCTTGCGAGAAGAGCTTCCAAGAGTTGAAGACTCAACTTACTACCGCACCGGTGTTGACTCTACCCAAGGGCACGGATGGTTTTGTGGTGTATTGTGATGCTTTGAGAATAGGGCTCGGGTGTGTATTGATGCAGCAGGGGAAGTTAATAGCATACGCCTCAAAATAGTTGAAATTCCATGAGAAGAATTACCCGACCCATGATCTTGAGTTGGTTGCAATGGTGTTCGCATTGAAGATATGGCGACATTACTTTTATGGGGTCCATGTAGATGTGTTTACGGACCACAAGAGCTTACAATATGTGTTCAAACAGAAAGACCTCAATCTACGATAAAGGAGGTGGTTAGAGCTACTCAAAGACTATGATATGAGTGTTCTTTACCATCCGGGAAAGGCTAATATGGTGGCGGACGCACTTAGTAGGCTCTCTATGGAGAGTTTGTCCCATGTGGAGGAAGGAAAGAGAGAGCTGGTGAAGGATGTGCATCATCTCTCAAGGTTAGGAGTGAGGTTGGTTGACTCTACCGATGGCGGTGTTGTTGTTCAAAGCGGATCCAAATCGTCCTTGGTGACTGATGTCAAATCTAGACAAGATGAGGACTCGAATTTGATAAAGTTGAAAGAAGCCTTTTGAAGTCAGAAGGTAAAGGTTTTTTCCCAAGGGGGAGATGGGGTGCTTCGGTACCAGGGTCACCTATGTGTCCCAGATGTTGATGATTTGATGAGCCGGATATTGCATGAGGCCCATGGATCCAGGTATTCCATCTATCAAGGTCCCACCAAGATGTATTGTGATTTACGAGAAATCTATTGGTGGGATGGCATGAAGAAGGATATTGCAGAACTCGTAGCCAAATGCCTGAACTGTCAGCAAGTAAAGGTTGAACATCAAAGGCTAGGAGTACTTCAGGATATCAGCATTCCTACTTGGAAGTGGGAAAAGATAAATATGGATTTCATAACAGGATTACCTCGTACTCGCTGACAATATGATTCCATTTGGGTGGTGGTAGACAGGTTGACCAAGGCTGCACATTTCTTACCGGTGAAAACAACAGATTCAACGGATGATTATGCCAAACTATATATCTGAGAGTTGGTTCGATTAAATGGAGTGCCCTTGTCCATTTTTTCATACCGAGGTACTCAATTTACCTCTCAATTTTGGTGGTATTTTCAAAACAAGCTTGGGACTCATGTTAAGCTCATTACAGCGTTTCATCCGCAAAGGGATGGTCAAGCAGAGCGGACAATTCAAACTCTCGAAGACATGTTGAGAGCTTGCGTGATGGACTTTAAAGGTAGTTGGGATGATCACTTGCCCCTAATCAATTTTTCTTACAATAACAGTTATCACTCCAGTATACAAATGGCACCATTCGAGGCTCTCTAGAGGCAGAGATGTAGATCTCCCATGGATGGTTTGAGGTTGGTGAGGCAGCTATGATAGGGCCAGATTCGGTTCATGAGGATATGGTGAAGGTTCAGTTGATAAGGGACAGGCTGAAAACCCCTCAGAGTCGTCAAAAGTCATTTGCTGATGTGATGAGGAGAGAGTTGGAGTTCGAGGTGGACGATTGGGTATTTTTGAAGGTATCTCCCATGAAGGGAGTCATGTAGTTTGGGAAGAAAGGAAAACTCAGTCCCCGTTATGTTGGTCCTTATCGGATTATGAGAAGAGTTGGTAAGGTAGCATATGAGTTGGACTTGCCCTCAGAGTTATCTTCCGTGCATCTTGTTTTTCATGTATTGCTTTTGAAGAAATGTTTGGGAGATCCAGCTCTAGTAGTCCCGGTGGACAGTGTTGGTGTAAAAGATAGCCTTAGCTATGAGAATGCTCCGGTGGAAATATTGGATCGTCAGGTTCGGATGCTAAGGAACAAGGAAGTAGCTTCAGTTAAAGTATTATGGAGGAATCAGTATGTTGAAGGAGCTACGTGGGAAGCCGAAGCAAATATGATGGCTAAATACCCACACTTATTCTCTACCGGCTCAGTTCTAACTTGAGATACCAGTTTTTCCCTATAAGTCTATTTAGTTTTCACGTTCGAATCATGTGTTCAAGTTTCTTTTATATATATGGATATGTATGTGAAGCATGAAATCATTTCAGCTATGTGATATGAATCGGAGGTAGTCATTCCGGTAGTTTTCAGTTTGAATGATCAATATTTGAATATGATAATTGCATGTTTCTATTTTCTGCTTGTTTCCTACATTCGAGGATGAATGTTCCCAACAAGGGGGAGATATTGTAATACCCCGGAAGTGCCTAAGAGTAGACCCGTGAGTTAAAAGTTGAAAACTGCTGAAACTGGAAAAAACATCATAGGACGAGAGATGTAACGGCTCATGGTTGAAAACCACGAGCCATTGTTACCAATTGTTGTTTCAGAAGTCCAGGTGGCAATGGAAGCAACAATTGATGTAACGACTTGTTGTGGGAAACAACGTCATTTGTAGTCGTGGTAAGAGATGGATTTTAGCATTTGGGGAAGTAACTGGTCATTCAACAACTCGTCATGAGTTACAATGACCCGTTGTTAGCCACCGTTGTCTACATGGTCATATTTCCAGTGCACTCAACATATCAAGACCACAACTCGTTGGAAGCAACCATGAGTTGTGGTGAGGCTCGTGGTAAGGGATGTTCAAGGTTGGTTTGGAGTTGACAACGACCGACTCAATGACCCATTGTTTGGCCAATGACTCATCCTATCCAGTCGTGGGAAGGATCTGAAGGTATTAATGAGACAGTGGATCCAACGACTGGATTCCACGAGTCATGGTTTCACACGACGACTCGTGGGATTAGTTGTTGGTTCGTCCAAGGCAGTTTTTCAAGGACTTTTCATTAAGGATATTTTCAACCTTTCCATGCTATAAGGCCCTCAACTACGTCATTTCATGTATTTTTGTAGGCATTTTAAGATAGGTTTAGTCCCTATTGTATAGATCATTCTCATGCATGCATACTAAGAGAATTCTAGAGAAATCAAGCATAGAATCAAGCTTTTCCCTATCAATTCATCATTGGGTATTCAAGAACTTTAGAATCTAATCTTACCCGGGTATGTAGGGTTACGAATGGGTGATTCCGTTCACACCCATTCCCATGCTTTATTAATTTATGAAAATCTACCAAAAAATCTCATGGGGTTTTAATTCAAATTTTGTGAAGATCTAATGATTTGCTAATGAGCTTTTATGATTTATGATTTACACCATATTTTATGAATTTTGATTAGATTTTACAATTATTTTACTTATTAAATTATTGATTTTGATTTCTACCAAATTAAGCCTAATTATGCATGATCTATGATGAATCGATTTATGATCTACTCTTCAATTGTTGATATTTACAAACCCAACATGATTTATGATTTGAAATATGAATTTATTTAATTACCCATCATGATTTGATGATCTACAAGTATGCATGAACCTTATGATTTATGAATTATGTTTTGGCCGACTCACGAGCCTTGATTCATGGTTAGTTCACGTATTTACAAGCATGTTATGATTATCATGATTTAACTAGACCATGAACTCATGCATATTATACTATGAGCACTATATATATTTTGGGAGTAGTATCGAACACCGAGTAGGTTCAGGGGCCAGGTTCTGCCTCGAATCTCATAAACTACATGTCACTGTAGGTATGTTGGGACCTCCCTTGTGACTGTCCTGTCCCAAATGGCCCTTTTCACATGATCACTCCCTTCATGGTTCTACCCTTGGCAAGGTACGAACGGTCTCCCGACTAGGTTTACAAGTTGGGCTCCATGTGTGCTCATATGGGGTATGTTGGTTAAGAGAAGTCTCCCACTGTTCCTTATGATTTATGCATGTTTATGATTACATATGTTGTCTCAAGTAATGTTTGTTATGGATTTTCTCTTATGATTATGATTACGATTGTATTACGAATGCTTTGAAAATCTTGAGCCTTATGATATGTTATGTTACGATATTTATGATATGAGCATGATGTCCTACTCTTATGATATTTTCTGAGCTTTTACATATTTTAAATGTCTGTTTTACTACCTTGCATACTTGGTATATTCTTTGTACTGACCGCATACTTTCTATTTTGTATCGTCTTATGATACAGGACCCAGCTCTCAGGCTCATCCTCACCTTTAGATCATCTTAGAGTTCACTTTCAGCTTGTGGTGAGTCATCATGTTCTGAGGGCCATTTGACTAGACATTTATGTTATTTATGTTTCAGTAGTTGGCCGGGTTAGTTGGGGGTGTTGTCCCATCAACCCATCTTATGCAGTAGAGGCTTTCAGACAGCGTGTATTACTGAGCTTGCATGTATGTCTAGTGATTCCTTATGTTTTGATATGTTATGTTTACGTTTCCTCTATGTCTTATATTCAGTCTTCCGCTTAGGGTGAATGAAGTTAGATGTATGCTTATGTCATGGGTCGACTTGAGACCTCCCGAGATTTTTTGTCCCGTGTTACAATCTGGGTCTACGTCCAGGTCGTGACATGTATAGTCTAGCATAATCCTCGGTTGAGTCTATATTTTTAACTAGGAGGAAATGTGCTGACTTAGTCATCCGATCTACTATCACCCAAATGGAATCATGTTGCCGGCACGAGGTAAACCTGTAATGAAGTCCATATTCACTTCTTCCCACTTCCACGTGGGTATGCTGATATCCTGAGTCATACCCCCAGGTCTCTAATGTTCAACTTTAACCTGCTGGCAGTTCGGGCACGGCAATTTAGGCACTTAGCCACAAATTCTGCAATATTCCTCTTCATGTCGTTCCACTAGTAGATTTTCCATAGGTCACGGTACATCTTAGTGTGGCACTCGTGGATAGAATATCTGAGTTGTAAGCTTCGCCATTATTTGTCGCTTCAAGTTGTCTATATCCGGAACACATAGTCTACCCCGGTAGCAAAGTACACCATCTCCCCTTTGGAGAAGGCCTCGACCTCTTTTTTTAAAGTGACTTCTTTCAGCTTGAGCAGTATGTGATCTTCATCCCGCTGACTTAACCTCAACAACTAACGAAGATTCTAAGCCACTCAGAGCACTACTCCACCTCGCCAAATCCACCAACGCCACTCCCACCACACTAAGCTAGAATATCCTTTGCCGCCCTCTTTTCGCCCTCTTCAATATAAGCAACGCTCCCATGGACATCCTACTTAAGGCATCCGCCACCATGATTGTTGCCTAGGTGGTATAGGACATCATGTCATAATCCTTCAATAACTCCAACCACCTTCTCTGTTGAAGGTTCAAATCCTTCCTGACCGAACACATATTGAAGGCTCTTGTGGTCGCTGAAAACATCCACGTGAACTCCATAAAGAAACCGCCAATATTTTTAAAGCAAACACCACTATCGCCAATTCAAGATCATGAGTTGGATAGTTCTTCTCATGAACCTTGAGCTATATGGAGGCATAAGCTATCACCTTACCCCACTACATCATAACGCACCGAGGCCAACTCGAGAAGAATCACAATAGATTACAAACCCATCTATTCCTTATGGTCGTAAAAACTAGAGCCGTAGTGAGTCGAGTCTTTCAACAGTTGGAAACTCTTTCTCATATGCATCTCGAATTTCACTAAAACTTCACCTTTTTCTAAGTTAGCTTAGTCATAGGAGACGATGTAAGAAAACCCTTCTACAAACCGTCGATAATAACTGCCAAACCTGTGAAGCTCCCGATATTTTTTGGGGAAGTGGATCTTGGACAAGACTTTCACCATTGCTATCTTTTGAGGATCTACCCTGAATACTATCACCTAAAACCACATGATTGAGAAGGTCCACGTACTTCAGCCGAATTCACATTTGCCGAATTTAAAGACTAGTTGGCGGTCTCTCGAGAGTCTCAATTACTCTCAGATGGTTAGCACGATCCTCATCATTTCTGAAGTATACCAAAATGTTGTCTATGAACACAATGACGAACATGTCCAAATACTGTTTGAATACCCTATTCATTAGGTCAATAAAAGTTTTCGGCATTGGTTAGTTCAATGAAATAACCACAAATTCATAGTGTATAATAATTAAGTTCTGAAGGTTGTTTTTGTGTGTGATCACATTCCCTGATTCTAAGCTGATGATATCCCGAACTTCGAGATCTACCTTGAAAACAATCGGTTCCTCGGGGTTAATCGAACAAATCATCAACTCGGATAGGAGATACCTCGTTTCAACTATAACTTTGTTCACGATGGTAGTCAATACACATACTGATAGTACCATCTTTCTTTCGCATGAATAACGCTGAGCACCTCATGGAGAGATGTTGGGCCAGATGAAGCCTTTGTCTAATAGGTCTTTCAACCGTTCCTTCAACTCCTTAAGCCTCTATGTTGGGGCCATTCTTCTAAGGAGGAATAGAGAAAGGTTGAGTGTCCGGAAGAAGGTCTATGCCGAAGTCTATTTCCCACTCGGAAGGGACTTCAGGAAGATCTTCGAGAAACACGTCTGAGAATTCGTTGACAACTGAACCGATCGACACTGGGGTCTCGAAGCTAGAATCTTTAACCCAAACAACGTGATAGATGCATCTTTTCGAAGTCATCTTCCTTTCCCCCAAGGTAGGAAACAAACTCACTTAGGCGCTAAAACATTGCCCATCCATTCTAAGACCGACCTATCTGAAACTGAAACCCCATGACTCTAGTTTTGTAGTCGATCAGAAAGCATAACCTTAATGTAACCAATCTATGCCAAGAATGAGGTCAAAATCAACCATGTCTAGATCTACTAGATTAGTCAGAATAACTTTTATCAATATAGAGATTAGGCAGTTTATATACCCAAACTGGCTCTAACCGACTCACCAACCTGGCTAACTCTAACCGACACACCGCTCGTCGGTTCAGATGACTACACTTAAGTGCACGTGGTCAAAACGTAGTAAATGGCTCAAGTAAGCCAAGCATCGATCCCACAGGGACTGACCCAAGGTAACACCGAATCATGTCAAATGAACTTTAACCTAAAATGCATAACATGTAAAGAAGATTTTAAGATTTTTTGTTTCCTAATTAATATTAAATCTAAAATGAATATACAATTTGAGTTCAACTGAGAAGAGGAGCATAAGTCTGAGGCTAAAACGAACATGTAAGGAAGCAATTTATCGATACAATTTGATTAATCTTTTCCTTCGGTTGCTATTCAAGAATTATTGCCTATGGATTAGTATTTAACCCAACTTAAGAACTATGAACCTTCCACCTACATTTCCGTGATAAAAAGAAATTCATGTTCTAGCCATACAAACCTGACCCGTATGTTGACTAATACGACATTCGTGTATATTTCTATCCTGAAGGTTAACTGCACTTCTCAATTTTCCAAACTAAGAAAAGATCATATCCTATCAATTCACAACTTTCCAATTTCTTTCTTTCAAGTGAAACCAGACTTTAGATATACATGAACATTGGCCACACACGTGGTAAGAATAAGAATTAATAGAACAACCATGGAAGAAAAGATAAAAAACCAAAATGATCAATAATTACATTTCCACTACAAATGTTCTTAACCTCAAAGAAGAAGGACTTATCCACTCATTTGTGGATTAAACATCATCAAATGAGTGTAAATCATACAAACAATTGAAATAAAGGAGAAAGGGATAGAGAAGAACCCTAGGATTTTCGCCCTCAATCGCCCGTAACTCCACGTTCTTGCTCAACCAAGTCAGAATAATTAAAATGAACCTAAGTGTTCTATTTATACTAGTGGAAATTTTTCCCTAAATAATAAGTAACGCTTTCACGGAGTGCATCGGAGAACTGGGCCCGTGACACGGCACAAACGCTGACCCTTACCGGAATCCATGTTCCAGTAATTATGTCCAACGTGCCACGGAGGCAACGCGACCTCCTCTCGAATTTGGCTAACTTTAATCATCCGGGGCAGAATGCCTCCGCGATGGCAGCGTGACACGGCCCATCAGCGGAGCCCCTTTATTTGCTGCATCTCCCTTAGCCTTCCATTGCTCACTCTCCTCGGAAGTTCATTCCCGATTCTCCCAACATGAATCTTAGCTTCATAAAATTACATTTTTCCCTGAAAACAATGCTAATCATGTTGGTTAGTATAAATTCACATTTTAACTATAAATTACATGAGAATGCACAAATAACGATAGATAAACAAGACGAAAATGAATCATTTGAGCATCACTCTTGGGCATAATTCTCGCCAAGATCACTTACCCCACACTTAAAACCTTGTTCGTCCTCGAACAATAATCTCACACCTCATGCAATTGACACCCACACATAGCTATCTTGGCTCGACAATTCAAGCTACGGTTATACCACATATTTACTATAGCAAATCATCAAGAAACATGCATAATCTCATCAATACAATGACATTCAACACATCAAGACCTCCTAGACTCAAGAATCGACTCTCGATATTGGCAAACTCATGCAAATCACCGATCAAGAAATCCGGCCACGAAATTCAACTCTCTGCCAAGCATGTGCCCTCACAACACAAGAGAATTTCCCCTTTTTCAATCATATGATCTCAAAAACATTACATGCAGGGGCATATGAACACGATTTAGCTCTCTCTCCCAAAGAATTCACATGCATCATGTCATGAACCTTAGGCTTGCCTCTATGTATTACTCAATTAATATAAGGACGCGTGATGTAAGATCAATGGGACTTAACGGGCAATGTAAGCTACGGAACTAGTAAATACCGGGCTAACAAATAATAGCAACTAAACTTAAGCGCTTTTCAATACATCCCACCAACATTATGGGCATTGTTTCTTCCTTTATCCTCCCATTCTTGAAGTCTTTCTTTATTTTTTTTGTCCCCATTTCTTTAAGCACACTCGACTAAATAACAAAGATTAGTTACACATCTTCATTTTATTTAATTTACAGTAAGTGCACCTTTGACCTTTTCTTTTCTTTCACCACTTCAGCTTTTTCTTCTTTTCACATTTCTACCTTGACACCGGTGGAAAAATTATTTTTTCTTGAGTGCTTAAGAGTTTTGGATCAAATTCACGGATAATGAAAAAAGGGGCGTTTCATGAGTTTTTCGAAATAAAGAAAATAGCTAAAGGCTCAATGGGCTAACTAGATGTAACAAGGTGGGTATGATAATGAAAAAACTTTCGCTTAAATCAAAGAAACGCCTACATCCTTACCTACACTACACATCCTTCATTTCATTTGCACACACACCAGAAAAGTTCTAGACAATTCACAATAGCATGGAATAATCGAAACCTCACCACTCATTCAATGTGCTCAACTCAAGACATATCACGTACCTTCAATCAGCTAATTACAAGAATTCAAACATTAAGCCTCAATCACACCGAATCAACCCCTATGGGCCTAGGCATTCAACATATTTACAAAGTTTCATGCTTTCATACAAATCACCTTTGCATTCTAAATATCATGTACAACACGCAACAAGAAACACACCATAGGTAGCACACTGCTTGGGGATACAAACAAACAAAAGAAAAATAAACGAAAGAAAAAAACTACTTCCTATTTCTACTACATTTCCTTAAGACGGTCGTCATCCATCCATCATAGGGAATGGGCCAAATATTTATAACTTCTCGGTTCAATGGGATGATTCTCGGTAAAAGCACCGGAAACAAACGCGAGAAACCCAATCATAAAATAATTCACACAAAAATTTTTTAAAATATCGATAATTTCGATAGAAACCAAAAATATTTACATAAAGCCTAACAACAACTCCACACAAAGACACAAATGCTTCACGTTAGTTACAACACCAATTACAATACACAATGAAACACAAAATCGGCTGTGGCAACAATTTTTTCACGTGCACAACAACCAAACATGAACATAAACAACAACAAAACAACTAAACACCTAACTACCTCTTTATTGTTTTATTGTCGTTCTATGTTCTATTCTGGGCAACACAGTTAGCTCTACGAAACACACCACCCCACACTTAAACCTAACACTCGTCCCCGTTGTTCACAAATTCAAAGATAGCACAAAAGTAGGCGGTGAAACCTTGATCAGTGTCGAAGTATTCAATTTCTTCGTCAGGTTCCGCTGTCTCATCCCCCCATATTCGAGTCTCCCTGTCGCCTTCATCCGACTCCACTGTTCAATCCTCATGGAGTGTCTCTCCTCATAAGTGGGGACATCGTCATCTACAAAGTTCCATTGGTGTGCTGGCCCCACTGACATAGAGCCCTAGCATTTTTGCCGAAGGGGTAGTCCAAGTCGAGCTGCCACAGCTCATCTTCTGTTGCTAGCCTCCTGCCTATGCAACCGGCAGCATTCGCATCCCGAACATGCGGGCTATATTGGGACCAATATCCCAGCATGTCGCCGGCTGGTGTGTGAGAACTGGACCGTGAGTGGTGTCGGCGCCTTGGTCTTTGTGACATCCACGACACGCCTATCAATCTGCGGGATGTAGTCCAGGGCCTCTTCCTCAATATCCAGGCCCGTCAGGAACGTGGTCAGCAAGCCACCAAACCCGCATCATGCCCTTGATGCAAACGGGCTCTCTTCATGGCGAGATGATCACCGCCCCAACATTAATCTCCACTTCTTTCATCAAGGCATATACCAGCATACACGATCCCGTGACATCTGTCATGTGCACCCCCTGGGACGAGCAGAATAAAAATTTTGAGCCAGATCTCCGTTTCCCTGCTCATTTGCGAGTAGGGCATGGTTCGATGGTAGCCCTCTCCTCTCTTATGCCTGGCCTAACGTGTTAGAACGGGCTCACACGTAGTGCGTCTCATATCCGCATATGGTGGAGTGGGATGTTCAGCTGCGCCGGAGCACATGGGCGTCTGTGTCCCGCGCCCCAAAATGGCACAGTGGTGGTGGGGCTCAAAAGTGATACTGACCCTTTATCTTGATTAGCAGGATCATGAGCCGCTTCGGTTCCGCCATAGTAGAACTCCCGAATCAAATGGAGATTGCAATTCTTGGGCTCTTCAAAGATGAATTTCAGCCCGACAGCGTCAACTCTGGTATCGATCTCTAGGGAATTCCTCGTGCCGCTGGCTCCCTTGCAATGTGCTCCTCGTGGAAGTATTTGTTCTCCTTTATGCTTTGTGTACCACTTCTCGCCTGTCACTACCCATCGGGTTTCGTATTGACGGAGTTGGCCGCGCGGAACTGCTGGTGCTGCTGGGACTGCTGCTCCCAGTCTTATCCTTTTCCTCTCGGCGCCCGATGTAGATGTGCCCTTCCTTTGTCTTGCCCGCCGCCATTGTTCCTGTCAAATCAAGCAGTATAGTCCCAATGTTAGTCAAATCAAAATTAGCATCGACTAAGGTTGGGTTAAGCTAGGCCACCCCACACATAGTCTTTAGCCCCAATCACAACATTACGGCAAGACAATCCTCTTTTTCAAATTTACATAAAAAAAAACAACAACATGCCTCGTGCATTCAGAGAATCCGATGGTATAAATTATATGTACTACTCAGACTGCATACCGAACACACATACATTATACCATTTCATCACATAGCACTTAGAAAACTTCTCTCAACAAAACCTATGCAATTCACCAATTTCTATGCAATTTCAACAATTTCATTCTCCAGAAAATCCATCGTGTCTTTAGAATATTCACATTAAGCATAACACAACTAATCTTTACCCACATGCACAACCCAAAAAGAAATTTCACATTTCAAACTCAATTTAACTTCTTCATATTCAACTTCTAACCCTAGCTAGCAATTTCGTAAAAATTCAACCCAACATGGTGTTTATCGAGTTCATATAATCACAAAGATACTACGAACGTCAATCAACAATAACTTAATTAAATTTAAGCTCATTTTACACTTAGGGCAAGGTTTACTCACCTCACATGCTTAAAATCGAAAAATTTAGCAAAATTGAGGTTGAGTTCAAGAACATACCTTTAATCCGATGATATTGAAGAAAAGTTGAAGAAATTTAGCTCCTAGGTCCGTGTCACGTTGAGGAAGGAGGGATATTAGGGTGTTTGTCGCGGAGGGTGATGAGCCCGCAAGTGTACGGGTCGGTTGAAGTAATACAGTGGCTCTTTTTAAGAATCGGAATGTCGAACCCACAGGAATAGGAATACGGGGTGAAATCTTTTAAACGTTAATTTACTACAACTACAACAATGAAGACAACAAAGGTGAAGGAAAGTTTGTGTGTTTTAGAAAATATATTTTTATACTAAACTAAGTTATCTATGCGCTGAGTCTCGAACTATGAATGTGAGTATGCTGAGGCTACAAAGAACATGTAAAGAAATGAACTATTGATGTACATGGTCATCTTTCCTCCGGTTGCTAGTCGGAACTATGCCTATGGATTAAAACTTCGTATTTAACCCAACTTAAGAATCATGAACCTTCCACCTACATATTCGTGATAAGAAGAAATTCAAGTTCTAGCTATACAAAGCCGATTCCAATACATGACTAATACGAATTTCTCAGGTATATTTCTATCCCCAAGGTAAATCAATTCCCAATTTTTCCAAACTAAGGAGAGATCATATCCTATTAATTCGACAATCCTTCAGCTTTCTGTCTTCTCGTGAAACCGGACTTTTTGGATTTACATTAACATTGGCCAGATATTAACGTAGTAAGAACAAGAATTAAATAGAACAACCAGCGGAAGTGAAAAGATAAAATAAACCAGCATTCAATAATTACATTTCTATACAATAGTTCATAACCTCGGCCAAGAAAGGGAATTAGCCACTCATTTGTGGATTAAACATCGTTAAATGAATGGAAATCATGCAAACAATTGAAAGGAAGAAGAAAGGGATAGAGAAACCCTAAGAATTTTCGTCCTCAAACCGCCCGTAACCCACGTTCTTGCTCCACCAAGTCGTAATAATTAAAAATGAACCTAAGTGTTCTATTTATACTAGGGATAAATTTTCCGAATATCAAGCAACGTGTCACGGAGTGCATCGCGGAGCACCGCCTCCGTGACCCGGTGCAAACGCGAAGCTCTCTGGATATTGTCCGCCCAGGTAATAGCCTAACGTGGCACGCGCATGCACGCGGAGCATAGCCAACGTGCCACTCTGCACCACACCCTCTCCTGGAATTGCAAAGTCTCGGGAGAAATTAATCCCAACGTGGCACGGCCTGGATCGCGGACCCTCACTGGAATTTATTGTAAATTTTCCTTCCCAGGCGTGAGTGCACCGCGATGGCACCGTGTCACGGCTCCATCGCGGAGCCCTTGTGTTCCTTGCTTAACCAACCGCTTCCTGCTCGTTCCCCAGTGCATCTTCGATTTCTCCCAACATGACATTTTTCCTCAAAAGCATGTTTTTCCTACAAAACAACGCTAATCATATTGCTTGGGTATAAAATCACACTTCCGCATAATTTACATGACAATGTACACATTATTAGACAAACAAGGCAAAGCTATACATTTGAGCATCGATTTGGCATATAAATATGCCCTTATCACCTACCCCACACTTAAAATCTTGTTCGCCCCTCGAACAATACTTATACACCTCATGAAATTGATATCCCATTATATACTTGCTCGACAATCCGAGCTACGGTTATACCGATTATGTTCACGACAAATCATCAAGAAAAACAGGTACAGTATTTGGCTATTACAACGACACTTAATAGATCAAGACTCGAGCACAAGAATCGATTTCATTCATCGGCAAACTCATGCATATTAGTTGACCGAGATATCCGACACGAATTTATTCTATCATCAAACATGTGCCCTCACAACAATAAGAGAGATTCCCTGTTTTAATCACATGAACCCGAAGGAAATTCATGTCGGGGTATATATATACACACAATTTCGCTCACTCTCCCAAACGAATTCCCATGCATTGTGTCATGAATCTTATAAGCTTGCCTAGCACATCTAATTAATATAACGGATGCGTGATGTAAGATCACGAGACTTAACGGGTTGTAATGTAAGCTACGGAACTAGTATATACCGCTAACCAATAATAGTAACCAAACTTTCCTTAAGTGCTTTTCACACATCCCATCAACTTCTAGAATTATTTTCTTTCCTTCCTCCTCCTCTTGAAGTTTATCTTTATATTTATCACCCATCTCTTTAACACATCAGACTAACGAAGAGAAAATTGAGTTAAACAACTTTCTTCCCCTTCAAATCTGGCCATTTCACCTCGACTCTTTTTTTCTTTCTCTTTTCTTTTTCATCACTTTTCTTTTCTTTTATCACTCACTTGACACCATGGGAAAATTATACATTTTCTGAGCGCTTAAGAGCTTCGGATTTGGTTTAAGGACCACGAAAAGAAGGGGTTCACTTGGTTCCCACCCTTTTCGACAAAAGAAAAACCGTAAGAGAAAAATTTGTAACGGCTAAAGGATCAACGGGCCGACTAGGATTTAATCTTCAAGGTAGATATGAAAAGGAAACAAGAAAAACTTTTGGTTGACAAAGAAACGCCTACATCCTTTCCTACACTACACTTCCTTCATTTCGTTTAGTACACACGACAGTAAGTTCTAGACAATCGACAATAGCATGGAATAAACAATTCCTCACTATACACTCGATGCACATGCTCAACTCCAAGATGACTTCACAGATTCTTTACTCAGCTAAACACAAGAATTCAAAATTAAGCCTCAATCACACCGAATCGAATTCTATGACATAAGTGTCTTACATATGTACAAAAATTTGCATGCTTTCTATGAATCATCTTTGCCATATAATTATTATGATATAAAATTATAAAATCAAAAACAAAACAAAAATAAACAAAGTAAAAAAATCTAATATAATAAAAAAAAACAATAATAATTAAAATAACAAAATTATAAAAAAGAATTTATAGTACTCCTATCGACTACCCTCCCTTAAGACGGTCGTCATCCATCCATCATAGAGAAGGGTCACTATTTACGACTTCGGTTCAATGGGACTCTCTCGCAAAAGAACCAAAACAAATTCCGAGAAAACCCAAAAGAAAAATAGTTATGAAAAAATTTTTTTAAAAAAATGTCGATGATTTCGACAAAACTATTTACATACTCAAGTTAACAACATTCCACAGCACACAACAACACTTTCGCAACAACAATATTTACAAAGCACGTAACATACACATCAAACAGTCACATTAAAACAAACATGATAACAAGACAGAGAATATGCGATGATACACAAAATAAGGCAAACTTCTCAAAGACCACCTCCAACTACTCCCACCCCACACTTAAAATCAAACACTGTCCCCAAAGTGTTCTTACAATTACAAACAGAAAGGTGGTTCGTGAAACTCCCGATCGCCCGCCAAAGTATTCCACTTCCTCATCAAAGCTGCCGCCCCCATCCCCCATATCTCGAGTCTCCACCGCCGTCCCCTCCTCCGACTCAACGTCGGGAATCCTCGCGATGTGTCTCCCTCGTCCGTGGGACATCATCATCTACAGCTTACAAAAAGAAAAAATCACCCGACATAGTGCCCTGGCGGCTTCTCGCCTAATGGGTAATCTAAGTCGAGCTGCCATGCCCGTCCTCCGTTGCCCGCCTCCCGCCTGGTGCATACCGGAGCATCCGCATCCCGAATATGCGGGACATATATTGATCGGCCCGAGCATGTCGCCGGCCAATGTGAGAACAGCCTGCGAGTGGTGTCTGGTGCCTTAGTTTTTGTAACATCTATGGCACACCTCTCCACCTGCGGGATGTAGTCTAGGGCCTCTTCCTCGACCTCAAGGCCCCCGTAAACGTAGCCGCAGCCCCGTCGAATCCGTACCGTGCTCCTTGATGCAACGGCCCTCTTCATGGCGATATGATCACTGCCCCGACATTGATCTCCAGCCTTTCATCAGGGCGTATACTGCTATTACACGATCCCTGTCACATCTCGGCTATGTGCAAATTCCCGGAATCAAACAGGAGCAACGATTTTCACCGATCCCGGCTTCGTTCATTTGTGCATGTGGCAAAGGTTCGATGGTAGCCCTCTCCTTGTGCCTGCTCCAACGCAAGCCGTAGACCGGCCCCACATAATGTGCGTTCGATATCCGCATAGGGTGGAGATGCTCAATGACCTGAGTACGTGGGCGTCTCGCATTTTGCGCCCTAAGATGGCATTGAGGTGGTGAGGCTCCAATGTGAGGATTTGGCCCCTTATTTTGATGGTGTGACTCCTTAGTGTCAGTTCCAGTTGGCATAAAATTCCCGGATTAAGTGCAGGTTGCACTCCTTGGGCTCGTCAAAATGAAACGTAGCCCATTAGCCACAATCCTTTTGCACCATCCGGAACCTTGTGCCAATGGTTCCCGCAATATGTTCCTGTGGAAGTATTTGTTTTCTTTGTGTTTGGTATACCATTTCTTCCTCCTCAGTCACCCATCGTGTTCCATATTGGCAAGGCCGGCCGCGTGAACCGTTGGTGCCGCTGACCGCCGCTCCTGGCCTTAATTTTTTTTCTTCCCGCGCCCGATGTTGATGCCTTTTCCTTAGTCCTGTCATGACATTGTCTCTGGCTAAAGAAAAACAGACAGTAACAATGTTAGTCGAATTGAATTTAGCTTTGACTAAGGTTGGGCTTTGGCTCGGGCCACCCCACACTTAGTCTTTAGCTCATATTATGCATTTTGGCAAGATCCATTTATTCTAATTTACAAAAAGATACAAAATCTAGAACTACTAACAAAAGAAAAAAACATAAACGAAATCGCCTCGTGCCTTCTTAAAATTTGACAGTATAACCTCTATGTACTACCTGTGGATTTCTCGTACAGCTAATTCCAACATACTATCGATAATCCTTTCATTACATGGCATTCAAACCTAAAAGGAAAACGAGAAAAATAAGAATATTCCACTAACTCAAACTAAGCAATTTCCCGATTTTCATGTAATTCGATGAGTTCTTGAATTTCACTCCAATTTGCACTCCTTATTAATTTCATCGTTTAGGCATAACATGCTAAGCATAACACAATTCAGTTCACCCACATGCACAACCCACAATTTTACAACAATTCCTCCTCAATTCACTTTTCCCACAACCCAACCCTAGCTACAATTTCGCACACCAATTAAGCATGTAATTATCGAGTTCATATGATCACAACGATACTACGAACACAATTAACAACAACCCAAATGTATTTAAGCTCAATTTTATATAAAGGGTATGGATCTTCCAGTTCATGCTAGAAATCGAAATTTTAGCTAAAATTGAAGTTGAGTTCAAGAACATACCTTAATTCGATGATATGAAGAAAAGTTGGTGAATTTCAATCCTAATGACGGACACATTGAGGGGAGGGGTTTTTGGGGGTTTTGTCGCGGAGGGTAGAGGAAAATGAGAGAAATGAGGGGTTTAGGGGTTTAAAAGTGGGATTTTCGCATGGTCGCCCGGTGACCCGTGTGACCCGACATTAACACCAACGCATCACGGAGGGTAACGCGGAGCATGCCCTCCGGGTGACACTGAGCTATCAAGCAGCAGTATTTCCGGAATTTTTAAAATTCCCGTGTTTTTGTTTCAACGTGTCACGGAGGGCGACGCGGAGGCCCTCCTCCGTGACACGGAGCCATCGCTACGGTGCTCACTGCTTTTGCCACTTAAAAATTTTCTACCTCATTTTTCCTTTGCATTCCTTTGCATTTTTTCCTCCGATCAACTCAGAAACATCTTACCACACGAAATCTAGAATTCCAAAGTTTGAAAACAAAAATATTTTAGTTTTCTATTTACACTCCTATACTACAAAAGATATTAAATAAAAATAAAAATCTTTTTTTTTTTTTTTTTTTTTCTTCATATGTACAATTTACAATTAAAATTACTGTTGCCTCCCGTGTACAGCTGGGTTTACCGTCTCGGCTCGACGCCGTTTGAGCTCATTCCGCCCTAGGGTGACGGACGTTTTCTCACGACGCCCACACCCTCATCAAGCTTACCTCTATCGGGGGGCTCTCCCTTTAGTTCTCGTTGTTCAACGCCCGAGCAAAGACTCGATTGCTCCAAGACGCTAATCAACGAGAGTTCGCACACCACGGGAGTTTGGTGGCCTTGCACACAAACACCTCCACCTTATCATGTGCTCGCACGTTAGCTGACCTCAGCCTACATCTATGAGCGCTTTCCCTGCTACAAGAAAGGTCGTCCCAAATAAATGGGACTTCCGTGTCTCGGGCTCAAAGTCCAAAGACAACAAAATCTAATCGAAGATTAGGGAGCCAACTGCACTAGCACGTCCTCCACAACACTGTCTGGTCTTGCTTTTGGGCGGGAACGATCCGCAAGTTGTAAAATCACTGTTGTAGGTCTAGGACTTCCTAGACTCCAACTTTAAAATTTGCTGGCATCAAGTTAATGTCGCTCCCAAATCACATAAACCATGAGCTCGGATACTTTGCCCGATTGTTAATTGAATTGTGAAGCTCCTGTGATCTTTGAGCATCGTGGGCAACCGGTTTTGTATCCAGGAAGTGCACTCTTCCGTAAGGGCCACCGTGGCATATTCGCAAGCTCCGCTTGTTGGCCACGATGTCCTTAATATATTTTGCATACTTGGGCACTCACTGCAAAACATCAACAAGAGGTAAGTTAATGTGTACCTGTTTAAGCACCTCCATGGAATTTCTTGAAGCACGCCTCCTCCTTGTGCTTCTTTAATCGTTGAGGGAACGGGGGTGCAGGAGGTCTTTCCGATTCGGGGCCTTCTTGTGTTTCCCCTCTCATCATTCTGCTCCCTCCGCTTCGCTTACTCCCTTTCGACCGTTGGAGGTGGTCTTTCGGGTTCCACCCTCCTTCAACTGCAAAACCACTCTCGTGGTCACTGCATTTTACCTGCTTGGGGTTGGGATCTGTGTCACTGTGGAGTCCTCCTCTAGGCCTCGGTGCTCTCGGGCCCAAGAAATTGCCCAAATTGATACTCTAGTGCCTTGGTAGCTAGCTGGAAGTGGACGCCGGCCGCCAATTTGACATAGTCGCCCGCAATTGAGCTTGGCTGGGGCTAACAGCTGCTTGAACATCTCCTCAACGCTGGGCGATGGTGGTGGGAGGAGGGGCATTGTTGTTTCGTGACAGTTCGATAGTTCTGTGGCCCTCCTTGATTCCGCCGCATCCCCACTCGAACTCGCCCGATGGTTGTTGCTACCCCAAGAGAAATTCGGGTGAACCTCCAGTTAGAGTTGTAGCTATTCCCATAATGTTGGTGATTGCTCCTTTGTGCATTCCCGACAAAGTTCACCGAGTCTGGATTTGCTCCACAACACTCACTCGAGTGTTCATTGCTCCCGCACACTTCACACCAAATTCGCGCACCGCATTCACCGGGGCTTGAGACGGGCTCAAGTTCATGTTGCCGAAGGGTGTTCAATTGATTCTGCAAGGTAGCTATCTAGGCAAATGATAGCTGTAAACCCATCCACTTCCAAGACTCAAATTTCGTTTCCCGTTCTCCGCCTTGAAGAGTCCGCATTCCACTCCGATTTCCCTATGAAATACGATTAAGCAAAGAATAAAACACTCCTCAATAAGTCTTTTCTAAAGCTTGTCCCCAAACCTGCCGAATCCAGCAAAATTTTTGTGTGGGGTTCCAAACATTCTATAAAAGTGTGCACCAAGACATCATTTGACTGATGGGTAGATGAGGAAAGTCCCTCAACAATGATTTGAATCTCTCCCAAGCTTGGATACAGATTCTCTCCTTCCCTTTGTTTAAAACTTAGAATTTGAATTCAAGCCTTGTCGCTTTACCGGAGGGAAAGAATCGATCAAGAACTTCTTTGCAAGATCATCCCATGAGGATAGAGTTTGTACTCTACTTTCAGCCACCTCTGGAATCTCCCAAAAGTGAAAATGGGAAAGGGAGCCGACGTTAACTGCTGACACTCCAAATGGGACAAGTGTCACTTATCTCCAGAAAATTCTCAAGATGTTGTTGTGGATCCTCGTGAGGGAGACCTGGTAACTACCCGCTTGTGTGCAAAGAATTGCACCATATTCTTGTTTAAGCTCGAACCTCCCTCCTGGCTCAGGCTTGCGAATGCTAGATGTGACATTGCTAGCATGTGGGATTGCCAACCGGCTCAAGCCGCACTCGGGCACTAGTACTGCCCGCAGATTGGTGGATTCTGTGGGTTGCTCCATAATAGTTTGTCCGAGCAACTGCAATTTTCTCTCAGAGCTTTCCGTTGGCGACATGAAACTGCTTTTCCGGCCAAGGATGGATCCACTAAACTCTTGTCTTTGCCGTTGTTCACTGCACTTGTTTTCGCAAAATATGTGCTAAGACCAAGTTGTCAACACTAAAAATATTGAAATAGCAAACTAACACGTAAAATAAAATTAAAATTTCACCAATTGCCTATTCTCTAAGAACGGCGCCAAAACTTGATGAGCCCGCAAGTGTACGGGTCGTACAAGTAATACAAAGGCTCTTTTTAAGAACCGGAATGTCGAACCCATGTGAATAGGAATACGGGTGAAACCTTTACAGTGTTAATTTACTACAACTACAACAATGAAGACAACAGTGTGAAGAAAAGTTTGTGTGTTTTAGAAAATATATTTTTATACTAAACTAAGTTATCTATACAACTAGAGTCTAAACTATGAATGAGAGAGCATGTCGAGGCTACAAAGAATATGTAAAGAAACGAACTATTGATGTACATGGTTTATCTTTCCTCCAAGTTGCTAGTCGAACTTATGCCTATGGATTGAAACTCGTATTTAACCCAACTTAAGAATCATGAACCTACCCTACATATTCGTGATAAGAAGAAATTCAAGTTCTAGCTATACAAAGCCGATTCCACACATGACTAATACGACTTTCGTGTATATTTCTATCCTGAAGGTAAATCTCCCCCAATTTTCCCAAACCAAGAAAAGATCATATCCTATTAATTCACAACTTTCCGCTTTCTTGCCCTCTCGGTGAAACCGACTTTTTGGATTTACATTAACATCGGCCGTTATTAACGTAGTAAGAACAAGAATTAAATAGAACAACCATGGAAGAAAAGATAAACTAAACCAGCAATTCAATAATTACATTTCAATACAATAGTTCATAACCTCAAGAAGAAGGGAATTAGCCACTCATTTGTGGATTAAACATCATTAAATGAATGGAAATCATGCAAACAATTGAAAGGAAGAAGAAAGGGATAGAGAAACCCTAAGAATTTTCGTCCTCAAAACCGCCCTCGTAACTCCACGTTCTTGCTCCACTAAGTCCGAATAATTAAAATGAACCTAAGTGTTCTATTGATATCTAGGGATAAATTTTCCCGAATAACAAGCAACGTGTCACGGAGTGCATCGCGGAGCACTCGCTCCGTGCCACGATGCAAACGCTGAAGCTCGAAATTGTCCTGTGGTCATTTCCACGTGGCACGGCATGCACGTGGAGCAGCCACGTGCCACGGTGCACCGCTTTAATTCTCTCTCGGAAATGCAAAGTCTGAGAAATATCCTAAACGGTGCCACGGCTCGATCGCTGACCCTCACCGGAATTTATTGCAATTTTCCTTCCCAGCAGAGTGCATCCGCGATGGCAACGTGTCACGGCCCATCGCGGAGCCCTTGTGTTCCTTGCTTAACCAACCGCTTTCCTTGCTCGCTCCCGAGTGCATCTTCGATGTCTCCCAACATGACATTTTTCTTCCTCAAAAGCATGTTTTTCTACAAAACAACGCTAATCATGTTGGTTAGTATAAAATCACACTTCCACACAATTTACATGAGAATGTACACACATTATTAGACAAACAAGGCAAAGCTATACATTTGAGTATCGATTTGGCATATAAATATGCCCCTATCGTAGGGGAGAAGGAATGGGAAAAATTAGGAAATCAGTGGTTAAAAAGTGAGATTTTTTCGCTGCCGGTCACTCCAAGTGGACCCTAAGTGGTGACCCAATGCGAAATAGCCTCAACGTGTCACGGAGGGTAACACGAGCACCCTCCGTGACACGTAGCCATCACGGGTGTTTTTTGGAATTTTGAAAATTCCAAGACTACACCTCAACGTGTCACGGAGGGTAACACGGAGGCCTCCTCCGTGACACGCGAGCCATCGCATAGGCCTACCGTTTTGCCACTTTTTATTTTTTTTTTCTTCCTCGATTTTTCCTTTGCGATTCTTTGCATTTTTGCCTCCGTCTCAACCTCGAATTCATCTCACAACAAGAAATTGGTTAGAATTCCAAGGTTTAAAACACAACACAACAACAAGAAAACATTCAATAACAAGAATTATATATATATATATATTCTTTTTCTTAACTAGCTACTTCTACTTGTCTATTTACAACATTTCACGGGTTGCCTCCCCGTGCAATACTGTTTACACGCCGTTCGAAGTCATTTAAGCTCACTCAACCCCTAGGGTGACGGACGTTTCTTCAAACAACGCCCCACCCATGTCCTTCTTACACCGATGCCCATTAACTGCACCGTGGAACCTCGATCTTCTTGCCACAACTCCAGTTTTGGAGGGTCCTTTACCGGTGGTTTTCCCATTTACTCCCGTGAATCAACACTCTGAGCCATATCCTCTCGATCAAGCACGTTGATCACTAAGAGTTCCTCGTACACGGCCGAAAGCTTAGTGGCCTTGTACACATCAAATACCTCCACCTTATCGTGCTGCATGGTTAGCTGCCCTGCAGCTACAACACCAGCGCTTCGATCAGCCAAGAAGGGACGCCCCAAAATAAATGGGACTTCCGCATCCCGCTTAAAATCCAGCATGACGAAGTCTACCGAAGATAAGGGGTCGGACAAATTCAACACGTCCTCCACAATGCCATCTGGTTTGGCCAAAGAACGATCACAGTTAGTTGCAAGATCACTGCCGTTGGTCTAGGACTCTATCCCCAACTTCTTGAATACCAATGTCGGCATCAAGTTAATGCTCGCTCCCAAATCACATAATCCGCGAGCTCGGATACTCGCCGATTGTAATCTGAATTGTAAAGCTCCTAGGTCCTTGAGCTTTGTGGGCAACCTGCTTTGTATCCGGGAAGTGCACTCCTCCGTAAGAGCCACCGTCACTCTCGGGCCAACTCGCTTTTGTTCGCTACCATGTCCTTGATGTAATTTGCATACTTGCACTCGCAAAACATCAACAAGAGGTAAATTAATGTGTACCTGTTTAAGCACCTCCATAAACTTTTTGAAACACGCTTCCTCCTTGTGTTTCATTAATCTCTGAGGGAACGGGTGGTGGACTTTCTCGGTTCAGCCTTCCTTCTTATTCCCTCTCATCAACGTGCTCCCTCTCATTCTCTGCTGCTGCCGACTACTGAGGTGGTCTTTCTGGTTCCACCTCCTTAAGTTGTAAACCACATCTTGTGGTCACCGTATCTTCACTTGCTTGGGGTTGGGATCGTTGTCACTCTAAGTCCTCCTTCACTGGGTGTTTTGGGCTCCAGCTAGTTTCCCAAACTGATACTCCAGTGCCTTAGCAGCTAGCTGATTATTTCTTTACATCGGCTGCCAATTTCACATAGTCAACCTGCAATTGAGCTATTAGCTATCATTGTCTTGAACATTTCCTAAATGCTTGGGTGATAGTGGTGAGGAGGTGCATTGTTGCTTCTGCATCATGACTGATAGTTCTACTGCCCTCCTTGATTTCTCTGCACCCCTAACTCGAACTCTGCCCTTGATGGTTGTTACTACCCCAAGAGAAATTCGGGTGAATCCTCCAATTCGAGTTGTGAAGTTGTTTCCATATCAAGCAGGACATTTCCACATACCAACAAAGTTCACTGAATCAGGACTCGCTCCACAACACTCAGAAGGCTGAGTGGTCATTACTGCCGCACACTTCACACCAAATTCGCGCACTACATTCACCGGGGTCTTGAGATCGATTTAAGCTCATATTACCTAAGTGGGTGTTGAGTTGATTCGTAACGTAGCTATCTCAGGCAAAGCCGATAGCTGTAAAACTATCAACTTAACACTCCAGCTGCTTTCTTTGTTCCTCCTCTTGAAGAGTACGCATTCCACTCCGGATTTCCCGCGAAATACGATTAACAAAGTATACAAACTCTCCTCATAAGTCTTCTAATGCTTGTCCCCTAGCATTTGAGTCTAACAAGATTTTTGTGTGGGATTCCAAACCCTCTATGAAAGTATGCACCAACACATCATTGGATTGGTGATGATGAGGACGATCCCGCAACATTGATTTGAATCTTTTCCAAGCTTGATACGTATTCTCCTCTTTGTTTAAAACTTAGAATTTGACTTCTAAGTCTTACTGTTTTACCGGATGGAAAGAATCAGATCAAGAATTTCCGTGCAAGATCATCCCATGTGGTGATGGAATTAGGTGGCTCAGCTTTCAACCACCTCTTTGCTTCTCCCAAAAGTGAAAATGGGAACAATGTGAGCCTCGATGCATCCGATGACACTCCAAATGGGGATGTAAGTGTCACTATCTCCAAAAAAATTTTGAGATGTTGTTGTGGATCCTCGTGAGGGAGACCTGTGAATTGCCCGTTGGTGTGCAAATGCACCATAGCCTCCTGTTTAAGCTCGAACCTCTCTTGGCTCAGTTTGCGAATGCTAGATGTAACGTTGTTAGCATGTGGGATTGCCACTTTGCGAACCGGCCTAGCTGCCATTTCCTGCACTAACACGCCTTACAAGTGGGGATTCCGAAGTGGTTGCCCAGGATTGTCTCTGTTTGAGAACTCCGCACTTTCTCTCTAGAGCTTCTCTCCTTGATAATGGAATTGTCTTTCCGCTCTAAGTATGAATCCACCACTTCCTTGTCTCTTGCTAGTGTTCAAATGTAATTCAATATCTACAAAAGACAAAAGTTAAGACCAAGTTGTCGCCACTAATATAGAAATTGTAAACTAACACCTAAGACAACAATTTTACCAATTGCCAGTCCTCGGCACCACAAAACTTGTTCGTCGTGTCTAGATGACTACACGCAAGTGCACGTGGTCGAACAAGTAGTAAAATGGCCTGGCAAGCTGGGCATCGATCCCACGTGGACTGACCAAGGTAACAATCGAATCAAGTGTCAATGGAACTTTAACTCTAAAAATGCAGACAAAGATGTAAAGATTTTGTAATTTTGTTTCTAATTTATATTAAATTTGAAACTCAATATACAATTTGAGTCTCAACTATAGTTATGAGCATGCCGAGGCTAAAACGAACATGTATGAAGTAATTTATCGATACAATTTCGATTAATCTTTCCTTCGGTTGCTAGTCAAGAATTATTGCCTATGGATTAAAACTCGTGATTTAACCCAACTTTAAGAATCATGAACCTTCCACCTACATTTCGTGATAAAAAGAAATTCATGTTCTAGCCATACAAAACCGATTCCGTAATTGACTAATACGACTTTCGTGTATATTTCTATCCCGGGCTGCAAATCACCTCTCACTTTTCCCAACCAAGAAAAGATCACATCCTATCAATTCACAACTTTCCAATTTCTTTCTTTCGAGTGAAACCGGACTTTTAGATATACATTAACATTGGCCATATATTAATGCAAAAGAAGAACAAGAATTAATAGAACAACCATGGAAGAAAAGATAAAAACAAAATGATCAATAATTAGATTCCACTACAATTGTTCAAAACCTCAGCAAGAAGTGAATTTAGCCACTATCAGGATTAAACATCATCAATGAGTGTAAATCATACAAACAATTGAAATAAAGGAGAAAGGGATAAAAAAGAACCTCAGGGATTTTCGTCACTCAAATGCTTGTAACCCACGTTCTTGCTCAACCAAGTCAGAATAATTAAAAATGAACCTAAGTGTGTTATTTATACTAGTGGGAATTCTTCCCCGGAATACAGTAACGGTCACCTGAGTGCATCGCGGAGCACCGCCTCCGTGACACGGCACAAACACCTTAATCTCTTATTGGAATTCCATGTTCTGTAATTATGTCCAACGCCACGGAGGCAACGTGGACCTCTCTAATTTATTAACTTAATCATCCGGAGTGCACGCCTCCGCTGGCGGCGCGTGACGCGCTCCATTGCCGAGCCCCTTTATTTGCCGCATCTCCTTAGCCTTTTTTCACTGCTCGCTTTCGAGTTCATTCGATTCCCACATGCATCTTAGCTTCATAAAATTACATTTTTTCTGCAAACAACGCTAATCATGTTGGTTAGTATAAATTCACATTTTAACTATAAATTACATGAGAATGCACAAATAACGATAGATAAACACGTTGAAATGAAGCATTTGAGTATCACTTGGGCATATAATTCGCCCAAAATCACACACCAATCGGATTAGAGACTAAGAATGGTTTTGAGAGGACTTCGATTTATTTCAAACTGAAAAAGCTATATAAGGAGTGACAAATGAAAGTGTGGCTCTTGGATATAATAGGGGCATATACATCTAGATGGAAAAAGACGTAACATTACCCATGACCACATCATGTGAGCTCTCTTGATCCGACAAGAGGACAAAGTATAAAACGGTTTTGGCACCGACCGCCATTCATACCGGGCATTATCCGCCGAGCCGACGACCGGGGCTGGGTTGTCAAGTGGTAGACTATAGCCATAAGTGTGGTGCGTTTCACACCCATGAAAAGGACTCTACTTGATGCGACTTTCATACATTCTAGGATACACTAAACCTAGAGTCCGCACCCCGGGACGCGATAAGATCTTGGTGCCACAAGTGACCCCATGCTAACCCATGTTCTAACATCACATTGGTAAACTAAGTAAACATAAGCAGAGCCGTATAAAAATAGTTACCCAAGTAATACTATTTTGAAAAGAGTAAGCATAACTAAAATGAATACTAAACAACTATGTTTGAAAGCCACCTACTAAGTGACGAGTTGTTGGGACCAGCCCCGCCTAACTCTAAAGTCTCGACTAAATAAAAAAGCCGCTCGAAAAGAAAATATCATCCTCGAAAGATAAGGGACTCACCAATAATATAGTGAAATCACCTGAGGAACTACTAACGATGTTGAGATTGAGAACCTCCGTCTTTATCACTATAATACGATACAACATAGAAAGTATGCGTCGCACTCTAAATGTACCGAGTAAGTGAGACATATGAAGCACAAAATAAGAAATCAACCGAAATAACATGAAATGACCAATCGATACTGCACTCATAGTTTGTTATACTATGATAAGGTCAATCGAGACCCCGATCGACGATCATGTATGTCCCCGAACCGAGTGACTAAACCGAGCTAAATTGAAACCGAGTAGAACCGAAACTATATAGACAAGTGGGAGAGTCTAATCGACATATAACCACGCGAGCTAGACGGAGTCCAATATATACACCCATCGTTGAGAGCTCATTGTACCTGTTGCCAGGTAGAGCATTTGTTGTGTGATCACAAGTCTAAGGCCCACTGGCCAAACCTACGGTGGCAAAGGTAGTCTTGGAAATCTAGGTGCGCTGAACTCCACTCGCCGGGTGCTAAGTCCTACTCCTATTGGATAGTCCTAACTTTACTACTAAACCGATAGCTCGAAATTGGATACCCTAGACTAAGTCAGAACATTATCTGATGTAAACCGAGAGTGTACAGGACCTGATAATCAAAGCCGGTGTTCTAAGACTGTTCAGAGCTATTTATCTGAAGTGTCATAACCGCCAAGAACAATTTCATAACTAGAACTATGGAGTACACGAATTAAACTCCCCAAGATCTCGACTATTGTCAAACTAATTAGCTGACTTACTAAGAGATACTAAAAAGGCTAATTTCTGACCGAGGCCGAACTAACATGCCAAATGACCGTGAACTCACATGATGGTAATAACATGGAAATTCAAGAACTAACAGATCAAGCAACATTAGTATCTAGTCAACTATGCAAGACCCAATTCTATCGCATTTGTAGAATTAAGGCTAAAACCATTTCACATGAATAAAATTAACAACATGGTCACTAAGTAGTGGAAACATAGCAAGAATTCATATGAAAAACAATCCACAAGACTTAATCGTAACTGGTTACAAATTTACCCTAACTCAAATCTTCAGGGCTATAACCGATATATAAATTTCAGAAGGATTTTTGGAGTAAAATCCTTAGAAGGAAATCTAGATGAGTCATGAATAAAATCGAAAACCCTAGCATAGCTTTGCACCGTCCATCTAGAACTTCTACATTCGAAAGTCGCGGGTTGAGAGAAATGAGGATTTAGTAGATCACCCCTTTAATTTTCTCCAAAATGCGCCCAAAATAACGTAGTTTAGGGATTAAACAGGTGAAAAGTTACAAAAATAACCCTAAAAAAGTCTCAAAAATCTGCCATCGAGATCCAACGGGTCACACAATGAGTCGTAGGTTGACACCATGACTCATTGGGACCATTCGTTGGTCCTGGGCTTGAAATTGGGCTCATTGGATATTGGCATTGTGAGGGGACAACAATTCATTGGATGAATCAATGGGTCGTTGGTTCCTTCCGTGGCCACTAAAGGAGTTGGAAACAAAAACTAGAGCTCTTACCAAGGGAAAACCCACGAGTCATCTTCACTTCTCATCGTCTACACTATCTGACCGTGAAGGGTTGTTGGTTTTGGCGACGTGGAGGGCAACAATGACTCATTGGAAAGAACCAGAGTCATTAGTCCCACTCGCTTCTGGGAAAAATTTAAATCCTTATCGAAACCAACCAACGATTGTCCACAATGAGCCGTGAAGCACCCATGATTCATTGGATGGCTTGTTGGTTCTAGAAAAGTCTAGTGTGTTTCGAGCCGGAATATCACAAGTGAAAAGATGACTCGTTACTCTTCACAATGTGTCATTACATATCTCGTTGGTTCTCGAAAGGCAACTGGAAGGGTAAATAACGACACACACACAATGGGTCGTTCTAAAATGACTCGTTCTCTCGATCGTTGAGACAAAATTTCTAGCTTCTTCGATTTTTCATGCTAAGTCTGAGTTTGGTCTTAAAAAGTTTTGGGGTGTTACAAGGAGCGTGATCAGGAATTAGCCCACATGCATATATCATTAGACCTTTCCTACGAAGAATATTATAGGTGTTGGTGCTTGAAAGGTAAATGTAAAGATCGAGGATAGGAACCGAGATAGGAGCATTTAAATTTTGAGGAGGAGGCAAACTTCTTGGACAGCCTTTTGACGGGTTTTTGGGCCAATGCCCATGGGCTGGACAGGACACTTGGCGCCAAGGTTTTGAAACTTCAGTTCGGAAACAAGTATTGGGACAACTATAACCGAAATGGTATAGGATAGGAGCCAAGGTCATGAGCAAGAGGGAGAATGGGAGAAAGAATGATGGTTATCACAATGACCGCAAAGGTTTGTATGTTCCTCCTAATGCACGTGAGGGTGAGACTGGACCATTAAGATTAGATGAAATGATAGTTGAGATGCTCAAAAAGGTAAAATCCACCGATGATCACCGAGGGATATTCGGGAAGATATATCGGGTATGAATCAGAAAATTGAATTGCATGCAACTACAATCAAACAGACATTGAGTGCAAAGCCGCTTGAACAAATGTCAACATCCCTAAACTAGAGGAAGAAGGGAACACTTCCTAGAAACATTGTGCAGAACCTAAAGAATGACAATCACTATATGGTTGTTGACGACTACTCGCAAGTGCAATGGTCTTGCAAGTAATAACGTGGCTCATTTAAAGAACCGAATGTCGAACCCACAAGGATTTGACCCATTCCGCTAACTATCGAGTTCAAGTGTGATATTAAATACCGAAAATGTTGATTATAGAAGTTTTCGAGAAGGTTTAATTAAGTCTAATTTTTGTCAATGAAATATTTTAATTCACTCTAGGAGCAACATAGAGTTAAACCGTATAATCATGTGCTATTACGAATTGCAATGGGTTAAGTATGAAACTATCAATTGTCGTCTCACATATTTAGAATTGCATGTTCATGGCCTTCCAAACCTCTAAACACGACAAACTAGCCTCACTACTTCGTTGAGAAGGAGGATGCTAATTCTAGTTCGTGGGCATTTAATTACGTGGATGTGGTTTACGTGAAATGATTAGGGACTCGTACACCTAATCATTCAACTCAACTAGCCTCACAACTACTGAGTGGTGATGTGATAATTCTAAGTCGGTCGCTAAATCATCCTGCTGGATTAACCAAGCAAGGTGTTAGGTATATTTCTATCCTAACACAAATTATATCGTGATATACAATCTTGCTCCCTATATTCTCATGTTCGACCTAGGTAAATGCTTTCTCAAGCAAATGTCTATGCTAACAAGTAGTTTTCATGGTGATCAATCATAAAAACAACCAATAATCCAGAATGCAGACAAAACAACAATCAATAACTTAATTCCAACACAAACCTATAAAAACACAATCATAACTCTTGGCTTCAACCCTAGAGGAAGGGTTCAGCCATTCATGTTCGTAAAACTACAAGGAACATATAACTAAATTAACATCTTACAAGAATTGGTAGAAGAGAAGGGAATTTGACAAACGCTAGCTGAGTTCTCCCACTTCTACCTTCACTCCTAGGGTGGTTTTCCGTAATAAAATCTGACAAATGGTTTTAGGAGCTAAGGGCTTAATTTATAGTAAATGAGACCGTAAGTAAAAATTAAGCCTGTCAGAATGGCTCCGTGTCGCGCAGGGTCACGGAGCACCGCTCCGTGACACGGAGGTAACGCGAAGGCTCTCTGAGCTGCCTCACGAATGCCAGCGAGGGTCACCCCTGCCGGCCGGGCGTGACATGCCGCTTCATGCAGCCGCGATGGGATGTCAGCTGCCTGACGGGTACAGGCGCTAGCGCGCAACTTCGTCGCTTCTTCCGCCGCCTTCTCTCGTGCGCTCGCAGGGCGTGGCACCTGGGCAGCCGACGCGGAACACGCACAAGGTGGCACACTGCTCGGGTGCGGCTAGCCTTGCCAAGGCATGCTCCTGCCGACTTTCGCAGACATCAAGCCCCGACTCTAGCTTTGCTTTCACCAACTGATGAATTAGTTCCTCAAATTCATTAAAACCTACAAAACAAGCACCAACTTATATGGTTAGTACATATATTCACATTATATAAAATCACATGAAAATGGCAATTAATTTGCTAAACAAGACTAAATTAAGATATAAAGCATCACTCGGGCATGTTATTTTGCCCGAGATCACAACCCCCACACACTTAAAGTCCTCGTTCATCCTCGAACAACCTTTTACATTTCATGTATATGGAGACTCACACATAGCTAATTTAGCAAAATAAGTCAAGCTACTATAATGACGCTTAAGATAACAAGCTAAAAATAGAGCATGCACGATTTAATCCATGAAATGATATACAACTCCGTTAAGACTTCCTAACATCCAGAATCGACTCTCAATCTTAGCAAACTCATGCGAATCAACTGATCAAGAAATCCCTCCTGAATTATATCCTTCATTTAACATGTGCCCTCACGGCAAGAGAGTTACCCATTTTCACACGCCAAAAAATATTTTAAATCACAACATGTGTTGGTACATGAATAGAATTACGCTCACTCTCACAAAGAATTCACATGCATCATGTAATAACCCATAAGCTTGCCCTTAGTGTTTTACTCCACTAATTTAAGGATGTATGAACGTAAGATCAAGTAGGATTTTTAAGGTTGTAATGTAGCAAAGGGACGGTAGGTACTATTATGGTCAGTAATAGTTACTATCTTCCCTAAGCGCTTTTAACACATCACGCCTCTCATTACGAACTTCCCTTCTCTTACTTTTCCTTTTATCTCTTTTCGCCTTCCTTTTCCTCTTCTTTTGTTTCCGCATTTCTTTATTACTTTTAGCTTATTAGTAAGGAGTTCTATAAATAACTTTTAATTAATTTATTTTCTTACCTCTTACTAATAATCAACCATTTTCAACAAGTGCACCCTTGACCTTTCTCAACTTTTACAACTCAAGTATTTTTCCTTCTTTTTCATTCTTCTCACTCCTTCTCACTCTTTCAAATTTTTCACTTAAGCGCTAGGAGGTTTTGGATCAAATTCAAGGTTAATGAAAGAAAAGAATTAAGCTTATGTTGCAACTATCAAAGAATAGGTTCAAGGCTCAATGGGGCTAACTAGGATTAATTATTCAAGGTAGATAAAGTGAGGGGTAACGCCTAGTTCTATTCAAAGAATTGTCAAATCATTTCCAATTCACATCCTTCATTTCGTTTTATAAACACCCCAGGCAAGTTCTAGACAATCCACAATAGCACAAAATACTCAAAAACCTTACACTCATGGCACATGCTCAATTTAAGACACATTCGCAGACTCTTAACTCGCCTAATCACATGAATTTCCGAATTAAGCTTCAATCATTTGAGTCCAATTCAAGAGCCTAAGTGTCTCACAAAGTTATACAATTGCATGCTTCAACACTGAACATACTTGCATCTTACAACCATGTATAGCACATAACAAGACTATCAAGCATCAATTAGCTACGGGCTCAAAAACCAAAACTCTATCGACTAATTTTTCCTCAAGATCTGGCCATCATCCATCCATCGTCGGAAACAAAGTCTCTAACATGACTAAAACATTATATACAGACAAAGAAAATTTTTATTCTTCGGTTCAAAGACCCCCGTCGGAAAAGAACCGAAAAGAAAAACCAACGGATGATGAAGTCATGCTTGACTCACAAAAAAATTTCCAAATTTTTCAAATTTCTCTCAAGCATTACATTCACCAAAAATCGCTTACACAAAATTTTGAAATTTTTCAATAATCTCACACTTAAATCCTGCTATGTCCTCTAGCATCGAATTAAATTTAAAAGGATGAAATACTCCTGAGCCTCTATGCCAAACTAAAAGCATGCTTTTCTTCAAGATCTCATAGGTGGGTGTTTGACCCTACACTTCTTCTATTTCATGCTTCTTAGCTTCCTCCTTGCCGGGTACCTCGTACTCCTTCCATCTGTGCTTAACTTTCCACAAGGTGACAAAAACATAATCGAAAATAACAAAATCAACACAAACCAAAAATCATAAATTGTACCTGTGGTACCCTTTGAGTTGCCTCCTAAGGGGGCCAAGCTTATTTTACGCGTCGCGCACGACATGGACCGGCCCTTTAGGACATCTCATACCGGGTTCTCTTCGAGAACCATCTCCTTTCTTTTTGATTTTTAGAGGAAACAGCCTCCACTCTGTTCCTCTCCTCCAACTTCTTCTCAATTTGAAGCCCTTAATCAGACTTGGCCAATACTTGTCATTACTCTTTTGGCCATGCACTGGTGGAATCCTCCACCCGACACTCATCCTCCACAACACACTAACCTGACAAAGGTTTCTGTAGTGTGGATGGGTTCATTTCTTTGGTAAATGCGGAAGAGTTCTTCTTCATACTCGACCCTCATTTTTAGGGTCCCTGCTTTCAAGTCGATCACCGCTTCTCCAAGTGGCCAAGAATTGCCATCCCAAGATTAAGGGTACTGGTCAATAACCCGAAAAATCTAAGACAATAAAATCAGCAGGTATAATAAACTTACCTACTTTGATGAGAAGGTCCTCTATGATTCCCTCAGGTGTCACTTGTGACTTTATCGCCTAGTCAAGGAAGATCAACCTCGGCCGGGCTCTGGGCTTCCCAACCCTGTGGTGTTGAATAAAGATAAGGGCATTAGGTTAACCGTCGCCTCTAAATCACACAAAAGCTCGTAGCACTTCAGCTTTACCTAATTTGTATGGGGAGGGTAAACTCCCTGGCTCCTGAGCTTTGGAATTTTGCTCAATACCCTAAGTGGCCGCACTCCGCCAAGGCTACAGCCCGGACGTCCACCAACCTAACTTTGTTCGTCATCACGTCCTTCAAGTATTTAGCATACTTGGGCATTCCCGCAAATCAATAAGAGGCAAATTTATATGAAGTTCTTTGAAACTCAAAGAACTTTTGAAGCATTCCTCCTCCTTACTCTTTCAATTTCTCGAGGGATGGTGGTGGTCTTTGTGCCGGGCCGCATTGAAGATTGTGCATTTTGTTGCCCAAAACTCTAATTATCTCCCTTGTTGATGGATGGTCCTGGTCTAACCAACTCCGGTTGCACCTCCTTTCTCAGCTCTTAGGCAATCGCACGCCTAATTAAGTTTCCGCTTCTAAGATCGATGGCATGATCTCGTCGAGTGTTGTGATCTCTGTTCTCGGTAACCTCCTGTCGATCTTTCATGTTTTGAGCAAATGCTATCCGACCCACACTTATTTTTCAAGATTGCGGGTGGCCACTTGCTGATTCATTAAGTCTGTTGTCATCCCGCCCCGATTTTCCACTAACCGAGTCGGGGTCTCCATGATTTTCTCTCGCAATGTTTCCTCAATGTCGCCGCTCACTTCCTAATACCCCGCCTATTTTGCTAATACTGCTGTTGTTGAGGGAAGATAACTTGCTTTTGGTTTCCACCCCAAGAAAAATTTGGGTGGCCCTACCAATTTCTCGTCGAGTTGTGTCCAAATTCGATTGTTCCTATGCACATTTCCAAATAAAAATTGACTCCGATTTCGGTTGGCTCCTCAAGACTCCGCATTGTGCCCAAAAGATTACCACAAATTTCACACCAACTTGGAGCTTGGCCGAACCGCATTAACTCCGGCCCTCGGTAAGCTGGTGCATACTCAGTTTATTGAACTGAGTCATCATCTCGATGCTAGAACGGTTAACCATACTCGCCAAGGCATTCATTCCATCTACCTCTAACAACCTAATCTCTTCGCCCTCTCGATGACTCGCTATGCCACTGGATTTCATTGTGCAATTCCGTTCAACAAAGTGTACAACTCATCATACGTCTTCCAAGGCTTGCCCACCCGATGTAGTCTAGTAATATTTTTGTGTGGGTCTAGAATGTCTACAAAGGTATGGGCCAAAAGACTTCATTTGATTGCCGGTGATGGGGACAAAGCCAACAATGACTTGAATCTTTCCCAAGCCAAATATAAGTTCTCATCGTGCTTCTGCTTGAAACCGAGTATTTCACTTCGCAACTTTGCGCCTTGCCCGAAGGAAAGCAACTGAGCAAGGAACTTCTCTTTAGCCAAATCATCCTTGAAGTTATGGAGTTCGGTGGCTCGCTTTCAACAACTTTTGCCTCTCCTAACAATGAAAATGGGCAACAGGGTCGGGCCGGATAATCTATGGACACGCCAAGGGGGACAAACGTGTCACTAATCTCTAGAAAGCCTGTAAGTGCCGCTATGGTCTCATGTGCCATTCTAGTGAATTGACCACTAGAATATAAAAGCCTGCACCATGTCTCCCGTTTAAGCTCAAAGTCTCCCCGTACTCCGATTTTACGGATACCAGAGTTCACATTCATCGCTTGTAGGATTGCCACTTCGCTAACCGGTTCTGGTCGCCATTGCTTCCGTTGACAATTGTGCTTGTCCCGTGGGTGGTTGTTGTTGTACCTTTCTCTGAAGTGTCTCGCTTTTGCTCTAGCTACTCTCCTTCGCAAAATGGATTTGACGTCAAAGTTCAAACAATGGTTCCAATAAGCTCTCTATTTTATCCAAATTTCAGGACAACATGTCACCTGCAATAAGTGATCACGGGAAAAATATCATGCCCGTGATACGCTTTGTAACTTAAATTAGTCGTGTTGTCTAAGTTATTTTATACATTTTCATGTAATTTTATATAAATGTGAAGATATGTGCTAACCAACATGATTAGCCTTTGTTTTGTGGTTTTGAAGGACTTTTGAGGAGCTATCCTATGAGTTGGTGAAGTAGGGCTTGGAGACGGAATAAACACGCAAACGCTGGCAAAGAGGAGGCCCAAAACAGCCCACTGCGCTTCTAAGACCTGCAGCCACGGCAGTAGCAGGCTGCCCAAGACAGCCCCACCTCGCGCATTGGCAACGTGCCACGGGCAGGGTGGCCGCGCGACCAAGAGGCCGTAACGCGCCGCCCAGCAAAGCATGCCACGTGCCAACGCGCGTGGTGCCGCGAGGCTGATTTTCGGCTGATTTCCAAGTGAGTTGTGATGCCTCCGTGTCACGAGGCAAGAGCCCATGGAGCACTAGTGACACTGAGCTGCTCCACCACAGCCAAATTATGCACGTAAGCCCATTTACTATAAATAGACCCTTAGCTCCTAATTCCAATGGGGTCACGATTTTTATTCTGGAAAACTACATAGGAGTGAAGGGAGAAGTGGGAGAACCCATCTAGGGTTTGTCAAATTCCCTTCTCATCTACCAATCTCCTGTAAGTATGTAGTTTAGGAGTAGATTAATAGTAGTTTAGAGTAGTTTTATTTAACATGAATGGCTAGAACCCTTCCTCTAGGGTTGAAGCCATGGATTATGATTGTGATTTTATGAAATTGTTTGGAATTGAGTAATTGATTGTTATTTTGTCTTGCATTCTGTTTTGTTGGTTGTTTTTAGATTGATCACCATAAAAGCATATTTGTTAGCTTGGGAAATAGCTTGAGAAGGCATTACTCGGGTCAGACATGAGAATGTGGGGAGTATGAAGTAATCTCGGGAGAGGTTCCGTGTTTGGATAGAAATATACCTAACACCTTGCTTGGTTGACACACGGGGTTATGAAAGACCAACTTGGGATGTCACATCACCACTCGAAGAAGTAGTTATGAGGCTAAGTTGCATTAAATGGTTAGATGTTCAAAGTCCCTAATTAAGCTCCGTAAACCACAATATAATTGATTGCCCGCGATTTAGAAAATTAAACTCCTTGCTCACAATGATGCAGTGAGGCTAGATTGCCGTGTTTAGAGGCTCGAAAGACCATGAACATGCACCACAGTGTTAAACAACAATTGATAGTTCCATGCTTATTCCATTGCAAATCGATCATCGCATGATTATCTCGGGTTTTTAACCCTATGTTGCTCCTAAGCACTTTCGTAATATTCGTTGATCCAACTTAGACTTAATTATTCTCAAACGAAAATGTCTATCACCAACACTTTAGTTATTTAAGATCACATTAGAAATGGATTAAAAGAGCCACTACATTACTTGCACGACCCGTGCTCATGGCTCACTGGGCTTTTTGCGTGCTGGCTGTGGACTCAAGTAAGCTTGATAATTTATCTATTTTTGTGTGATTTATTAAATTTTCCTTAAGTGTTGAGAAACTTGGTCTTAGTCTGTCATTGTGGTGTGACAGTTGTCTCACAGCTGGCTAGAAATAGAGAGCTTGTGGAACCGCTAAGCCAACTCCGAATGTCAAATCCATTTGCAAAGGAGAGTAGCTCTAGAGCAAAAGCCGAAGAGACTTCAAGAAAAGGTACAACAACAACCACCCGCGGGGCAAGCACAGTTGTCATCGGAAGCAATGGCAGCAAGACCAGTTCGCGAAGTGGCAATCCCACTAGCGACGAATGTGACCTCTAGTATCCGTAACCTGAGTCTTGGTGAAACTTTGAGCTTAAACAATATGGTGCAAACTTGTTATGATTCTAGTGGTCAGTTCACTGGAACGGCAAGGCTATGAGGGATCCACAGTACTTATGAGCTTTCTTGAGATAAGTGACACGTTTGTCCTCACCGGCGTGTCCACGTGATTATGTCCGATTGACCTCTTCCCATTTTCATTATTGGGAGAGGCGAAAAGTGGTCAAGGTCGAGCCACCAAACTCCATTACTTCATGGAATGACTTGGCTAGACTGCAAAGTTGCGAAGTGAGATACTCTGGTTTCAAGCGTGCTTCTCCGATGAGAACTTATATATGGCTTGGGAAAAGATTCAAGTCATTGCCGAGAGACTCCGTCCCCATCACCAAGAATCAATGAAGTGTTGGCCTATTACCTTGTAGAAAGTCTAGACCCACACAATAAAATATTACTAGACTCTGCAGCGGGTGGGCAAGCCTTGGAGAAGACATGATGAGTTGTACACTTTGTTGAACAGAATTGCACAAGGAAATCCGTGAGTGGCACAGCCGAGTCATCAAGAGGGGCAAGAAGAAGATCGTGCTGATGTATGCATGGTTTGAATGCCTTGGCGCACAAGTAGCTTGCTTCAACATCGTATGTTGACTCGCTCACAAACCGAGTATGCACCAACACCAGGCCAGGTTAATGCAGTTCAGCAAGCTCCGAGTTGGTGTGAAATTTGTGGTAATAATGGCACAAGGCAAAAATCTGTGGAGCCAATCCGATCTGTCAATTTTGTTGGGAATGTGCAATGAACAATCAGAATTTTGGAAACAACTCCAACAATTGGTAGGGCCACCAAATTCTTCTTGGGGTGGAAACCAAAAGCAAAAATTTTATGCAACCTCAACAACATCAAGACGTTGCACAGGCAGATTGATGAGCATAGTGGCAAAATGCACTGGTGAAACACCGCGGTAAAATTATGGAGACCTGCACCGCGAAGGGTAATCAAAGAGGATGAAAGCAGACTTAATGAATCAGCAAATAGCCACCCGTAATCTTGAAAACAAGTGGGTCAAATAGCAGCTGCTCAAAACATGAGGCCGCAAGGGGGTTTACCAAGCGATGCGCATCATAACCCCGGATGATCAATGCCATCGATTTTAGAAGCGAGCGCTTAGCTGATGCAAACATATTTCTAAAGAGTTGAGAAGAGAGGTGCAGCCGGAGTTGGTAAGACCAGACCATCTACAGATAATGGAGAAAATCGTAGGCCGACAACAAATGAACAACCTTCATCGTTAGTTTCCGCATAAAGACCACCACCACCCTTCCTCGAGATTCAAAAGAGCAAGGAGGAGGAACGTTTCAAAAAGTTCTTTGAGAGTTTCTAAGAACCTTCGAAAGAATTTACCTCTATTGATGTCTTGCAGGAATGCCCAAGTATGCTAAATACTTGAAGGACGCATGGCGAACAAAGTTAGATTGGGGATATCCAGATCGTAGCACCGGACCGAGGAGGCAACACAGTGGTATTGAGAAGCTCAAAGAAGCTCAAAGACCCTCGGGAGTTTTACCCTCCCCATACAAATTGGTAAAGCTGAAGTGCTCCGAGCTTTGTGTGACGCAGGGCAGCTAGCTAATCTAATGCCCCTATCTTTATTCAACACCCCGGGTTGGGAAGACCGAGACCACAAGGTTGATGTTGCGCCTGGCCGATGTCGCGTGTGACACCCTGATGGAATCATAGACCTTCTCATCAAAGTAGGTAAATTTATTATACCTGCTGATTTTATTGTTTTAGATTTTTAGGTTGATGACTAGGTACCCCTAATCTTGGGATGGCCATTCTGGCCACCGGAGGGGCGGTGATCGATTTGGAAAGAAGGGACCCCGAAAATGAGGGTCGAGGATGAAGAAGAAATCTCTGCGTCTACTAAGAAATAAACCCATCCGCACACTACGTAAAACCTTTGGCCAAGTTAGTGTGTTGCGCAGGATGAGTGTGGGGTGGAGGGTTGGCTGTGTGCATGGCCAAAGGCAGGTCAAGTGTTCACCCGAGTTTGACAGGTTTCAAAGTGAGAAGGAAAGTGGGAGAAAGGGAGGAACAGAGTGGAGGCTGGTTCCTCTAAACAGCAAAAGAAAAGGAGATGGTTCTCAAAAGTGAACCTGTGTATGAGGATATCCCGAAAAGGATAGTCCACGTCGTGCCACGACATAAAAATAAGGCGCTGCTTGGGAGGCAAACCCAAGGGTACCTCAGGTACAATTTTAATTTTATTTTTTGATTTTTATTTGATTTTGTTATTTTCATTTTTTGGTTTGTGTTTTTGGTGGAAAGTTAGGCACAGTAGAGGGAAGTCCGAGTACCCTGAGGAGGAAGCCAGGGAAGTATGGAAGAGAAAAGTGTGGGCCGACCACCCACGTGTGCAAATTATGAAAACATAAAGCACTAGCGCCCCAGCGCTTCAGGGAGATTTTCACCCTCTGTAACAAGCACTGGATGCTAAGAGGACATAGCATGATTTAAGTGTGGGGTGAGGGAAATTTTGCTAGAAACTTCAAAATTTTTGTGCCTAAAATTATTGGTGAATGTAATGCTTGTTTGGAAAAATGTAGAAAATTTTGAAAATTTTTGGGAGTCAAGCATGAATTCATCACCTGTTGAGTTTTTCTTTTCGGTTCTTTTCCGACTGGGGTCTTTTGAACCGAAGAATTTTTTTTTATTTGTCTGTATATAATGTCTTAGTCATAGCTAGGACTATTTCCGACGACGAATGGATGACGACCGTCTTGAGGAAAATTAGTCGATAGATGTCGGGTTTTTTGAAACCATAGCTAATGGATGCTTGATGTTCTGGAAAGGGTGTGTTGTACTATGATTGTAAGATGCAGTATATGCTCGTGTTGAAGCATGCAAGTGTATAACTTGTTTGAGACACTTAGTTTGAATTTGACTCCAATAGCAATTGAAGTAATTTTGAATTCTTTTGATTAGTTCAGGCAAGAGTCTCCGCTGAATGTGTCTTGAATTATACGTGCTATGATTGTAAGGTTTTTGAGTATTCTATGTTATTGTTGGATTGTCTAGAACTTGCCTGGTGTGTATGAAGCAAATGAAGGATGTGAATTGTAAAGATGATTTAGGCATTTCTTTGAATTAACCTTATTTTTATCCCTCATTTTACCTACCTTGAAAATTAATCCTAGTTAGCCCCGTTGAGCCTTGAGCCTATTCTTTGATAGCCGCAACATAAGCTTAATCCTTTTCTTTCATTAACTCTGACTGACCCAAAGCTCTAAGCGCTTGAAGAAGAAAATCCAGAGTAAAGGAGTAAGAAGAATGAAAAGAAAGGAAAAGTAGCAAGTTGGGGAAGTGGAGAAAGGACAAAGGTGCAATTTTGTGTGAAAGTGGCCGATCACTATTAAGGAGTAAGAAAAGAAAGTAATGAAAATTATTTATAGAGCTCCTTACTGACAAGCCAAAAGTGCCTAAATAAAGGGGGAAAAGAGGAAAAGAAACTATCAAGGAGAAAAAGGGAAGTAAGGGAAGGGAAGTTCGCCATGAGGGCGTGATGATTTAAAAGCGCTTAGGAAAGATAGTCACTATTACCGTATAATAGTGTACCTACCGTCATTCGAGTTAGATTACAACCTACAAAGTCCTATTTGATCTTACATTTATACATCCTCAAATTAGTGGAGTAAAACACTAAGGGCAAGCTTATGGGTCATGACATGATGGAATTTTGTGAGAGTGAGTGTAATTCTATTCATGTACCCACACATGTTGTGATGTAAAAATTGTTTGCATGTGATTGCAACTCTCTTTCCGTGAGGGCACATGTTTAATGAAGGATAAAATTCAGGTGAGATTTCTTAATCAGTTGATTTGCATGAGTTTGCTTAGATTGAGAGTCGATTCTTGAGGTTAAGAAGTCTTAACATAGTTGTATTTCATGGCATGTTCTATTTTTAGCTTGTATCTTACGTAATCATTATAGCCGTAGCTTGAATTAACTTGCTAAATTAGTTATGTGTGGGACTCTCCATACGCATGATATGTGAAAGTTGTTCGAGGACTAACAAGGCTTTAAGTGTATTGTGATCACGGCAAAATATCATGCCCGTGATACGCTTTGTAACTTAAATTAGTCGTGTTGTCTAAGTTATTTTATACATTTTCATGTAATTTTATATAAATGTGAAGATATGTGCTAACCAACATGATTAGCCTTTGTTTTATAGGTTTTGATGACTTTTGAGGAGCTAATCCATGAGTTGGTGAAGTAGAGGCTTGAGACGGGAATAAACACGCAACGCCGGCAAAGAGGAGGCCTAAAACAGCCTACCCGCCGTACGGCCACGGCAGGTGAGCCGTCAAGACAGCCCACCTGCGCGTTGGCAACGTGCCACGGCAGGGTGGCTGCGCGACCAAGAGGTTGTAACGTGCTGCCCAAAGAAGCAAGACGTTGCTAACGCCAAGGTGGTGTCACGAGGCCGATTTTCGTGTTGATTTCCGCGAGCTTCGCGATGCCTCCGTGTCACAGCGGCAGTGCTCCGCGATACACCTGTGACATGGAGCGTTCCAGTAGGCCAAATTATGCAATGCTCTCCTTATTTACTATAAATAGACCCTTAGCTCCTAATTCCAATGGGGTCACGATTTTATTCTGAAAACTACATAGGAGTGAAGTGGGAGAACTCATCTAGGGTTTGTCAAATTTCTCATCTACCACCCTGTAAGTATGTAGTTTAGAGTAGATTAATAGTAGTTTAGAGTAGTTTGATGAACACATGAATGGCTAGGAACCCTTCCTCTAGGTTGAAGCCATGGATTATGATTGTGATTTTATGAAATTGTTTTGGAATTGAGTAATTGATTGTTATTTTGTCTTGCATTCTGTTTTGTTGGTTGTTTTAATGATTGATCACCATGAACGAATATTTGTTAGCTTGGGAAATAGTTTGAGAAGAAGATTTGTGTCAGACATGAGAATGTGGGAGCATGAAGTAATCTCTAGAGATGGTTCCGTGTTTGGATAGAAATATACCTAACACCTTGCTTGGTTGACACACGGGGTTATGAAAGACCAACTTGGGATGTCACATCACCACTCAAAGAAGTAGTTGTGAGGCTAAGTTAAGTTAAATGGTTAGACGCACGAAAGTCCCTAATCGTTTCCCCGTAAACCACAACATAATTAATTGCCCGCGACTAGAAAATTAAACTCCTCGGGCTACAATGATGCAAAGGAGGCTGATTGCCGTGTTTAGAGGCTCGAAACACCATGAACATGAAATTCTCATTATGTGAAACAATAATTGATAGTTCCATGCTTATTCCATTGCAAATCGTATCATCTCATGATTATCTGGTTTTAACCCTATGTTGCTCCTAAGCACTTTCTTAATATTTCTGTTGACCCAAACTTAGACTTAATTATTCTCAAATGAAAATGTCTATCACCGACACTTTAGGTATTTAAGACCACACTACAAATGGATAATTAGAGTGAATGGGTCCGGCCCCTATGGGTTCGACAATCCTAGTTTCAAAAAGAGCACTATATTACTTGCACGACCCGTACGCTTGCGGCACGTCAATAAGTCAGACTAAGACCAAGTTTCTCAACACTTACAAACTAAAATCACACAAAAATAGATAAATTATCAAAACTTTGCCGATTCCCCCGAAACGGCGCCTAAAACTTGACGACTATTCCGCAAGTGTACGGTCATAATATAGTGGCTCTTAAAGAACCTAATGTCGAACCCATAGGGACCTGACCCATTCCTCTAACTATCTAGTTCAAGTGTGATATTAAATATTGAAAATATTGATTATAGAAGTTTTCGAGAAGGTTTAATTAAGTCTAATTATGGTCAACGAAATATTTTGAATTCACTCTACGAGCAACATAGAGTTAAAACCAGATAATCATGTGCTATTACGAATTGCAATGGGTTACATGAAACTATCAATTGTCGTCTCATATAATTATAATGTTGCATGTTCATGGCCTTCCGAACCTCTTTACAATTATGACAAACTAGCCTCACTACTTCGTTGAGAGCGAGGATGCTAGTTCTAGTCTGTGGGAAATTAATTACGGGATGTGGTTTACGTGGCAATGATTAGGGACTCTAGTACCTCTAATCATTCAACTCAACTTAGCCTCGCAACTACTTCTTCGACTGGTGATGTGATAAATCTAAGTCGGTCGCTAAATCATCCCGTTTTATCAATTCAAGCAAGGTGTTAGGTATATTTCTATCCTAACACAAAGTATATCGTGAGATACAATCATGCTCCCTACATTCTCATGTTCACTCCAGGTAATGCTTCTCAAGCAAATGCCTATACTGTATATGTTTTCAAGTTGGGATCAATCATTAAACAAACCAATAATCCAGAATGCAAGACAAAATAACACCAATAACTTAATTTCAACACAAATTCATAAAACATACCAATCATAACTCATGGCTTCAACCCTAGAGGAAGGGTTCTAGCCATTCATGCCTGTAAAACTACAAGGAACTATAATTCAAATTAACATCTTACAAGAATTGGTAGAAGAGAAGGGAATTCGACAACCCTAGATGAGTTCTCCCACTTCTCCCTTCACTCCTAGGTGGTTTTCCAAAAATAAATCGTGACAAAATGGTTTGTGAGCTAAGGGACCAATTTATAGTAAATGAGAATCAGTGCAAAATTAAGCCTGTCGTGGAATGGCTTGTGTCACGGAGTGTATCGTGAGCACCGCTCCGTGACACGGAGGTTGTTACACTCGTAAGATTCCCAAGATCCAGATGGTCTATTCGCACGTTAAGTAAGCATTTTTGAATGTCATTACTAGAAAAAGGCCCGGAAAAGATCGAACGAAAATCTCGTATCGAACTACCGCGGAGGCGCCAGGCAGAGCCCTCCGCGATGGCGCCGGTGGTCATGAGGCGGGGCCACCGCGTTGGCCTGGTGACACGTTGGCCCACCTGTGCCCAAGTATATAAAGCCCCCACTTCGGGTTTTTTGATGTTATTTCCATAATATAATATCCGTAAAATCGTGAGAAACAGATAGGGATGAAGGAAAGTAATATATATCTGATTACGCTGCCAAACGGGGTCTAATCTCAAATTAACCTCAGTACCGGTATTTATATAGGAGCATTCCTACGTGAGTTTGTTTCAAGGAATATGGCCGACGAATCGTCGAGCTACCGGACTAAGGCAAACCCAAGTAGAATTGCTCCAAACTAGTGTCTATGTGCTCCTAGCTTAAAGTGAATACTTCTCCTTTCCGACTTCGAAAAATAGCAAGTTTCTTGACTCCGTCTTTCATAAGCCTAAGTTTAGGCTATAATTATATCGAAATTGACGTCGTCCTTCAGAATTAAGCTGTATTTATTCTAATCAACGTGTTTATGAATGAGCTTGGGAGAAATAGCTGAGAATGACTGAGCCTCTGTCCGACTATCTGGAGCAACTCGAGGTTAAGGTATGGAAGTTGTTCTTCGGCAAGTTAGTAAGTTTAGCTATATGAATCACGCAGTAAACTCCGTATTTGAAAGTTCTCGAAGGTGAATAAGAGAATTGAGTAAGTCTAGTAAATTCTAGTTTGCGTTGCCGTATCGTATTTCAGTCCGAAAGATAGAAAAGCATGCGCCAAAGGCGAGTTAGCATTTCGCATTCAAAAGATAGCTTATTGTATGATTAGCAAGCATGTTATAGAATAAAAGAAAAGATTTTCAGAATAAAAAGCTAGTAAAGTAATATCGATAGACAGATAGTATTATGCTACGCATCAGGCCATTCAGATGCTTTGGCTACAGACCAGCTATTCAATATATGAGTTATTGGCTACGTATTAGCCACCGCTAGAAGAAAAATTTTAGACCGCATAGTTAGTAAAGAATCGCTTAGTGTTTAAAGAGATCGTAACGAGAAAAACAAACATTTTATGTCTTTTCGCTATATATACATGCTATTTATATGGCTATTTGCTTGTTGAGACTTGTTGTGGCGTGAGGGCCCTTATTGAGCGTCCTCGCGCCCCTCGGCTGGTAATCGTGTCGCCCATCGAGCGGTGGATTTTACGTCACCCGAGGGGTGGCATGCCGTCCCCAGTTTGGATGAGATGGGATGAAGCTTTCCCCATAGCAGTTCGATCGCATTATGTGCTTGTCTCCCCGTTGATTTATTCCTGTGAGCAAAAGGGCCCGGTTTCTATAGCCCCGGTGTAAAACACCCTATCTCGTTATTGTCTCGCATATCTCGCTTACACCCCCCCGTTGACTTGTTCTGTGAGCGTGTGCAAACCGCTTCATAGCCCTAAGGAGAGTTCCAGGGAAACTGCATCTCTATCTGCTATCGTCTCTGCACAATGTGAGTCCTCCCACTGCACACGGTTACTTATATCGCAGGCCGAGGCCCGAGCCGAAATCTGTGGGGCTGAGAGGAGCTCCGAAGTTAGCAATATGAGTGGAGTGACTTATTTTTTGGTGTGTTTTGACCGTAGGGGTCTGTAGATTGTTTGCTTGCTTGTGCCATCCGGCTTATGGGGGTTGGTATTGGCTCTTGCTTGCTACTTGTATATCTATCTATGTGTTATATAACATCTACTAGACAAAGTGCCGCTGCGTTACAGTACGCCTCCGCCTTATCACCCGTATAGCATGATCCAGTTCATACGCTATTCGATTCAAGTATCTCCGCCATACGTATTTGCTAGTTAAGTGCCGTCTTATTTCGCTCTTCTCGCTATGTTATTTCGCAGCTTTGCATACTCGCACTCGCCTGCATCGACGCCCAGAGGGGCGCTGCATTACTTGCCCGCAGGTATTAATAGACGAGGAGGCGATCCCGTGATTCTAGCGCCTATAGAGTCAGCGCCCGTCATCCGAGTCTAATTTCCGTAGGTGTAGCTCTTTTTCCATTTTGATGTACAAGATGGGTAGGTTCGGCCCGTCCCGATCATTTCTGGTTTGTTACTCACAGAGGCTTGCGATTGTATATTATCTCCCTACGGTCAGTTGGAGTCGGGTCGTGAGGCCGTGCAGTTGTATAGATGTTTGGTATCTTTGTTTTTATGTTTGCCGTGGTGGGCCATAGCTTGACGTAGTGGTGACCTTGCCGGTCACGTAGCTTCAGTTTTCCTTGTTGAGTCTCAAGACTAGACAGCATGGTGGCCTGCCGGCCCGCATAGGTTCCTAGTTATGACCATGTTTCTGTTAGTCGTTATTACAGTAACAGGTGGCTACTGTGTTTACAAAATTGCTATATAGCCCTTGTTTCTAGGAACCCGAGATAGAGCTAGCTGTGCACTAGATGCCTCGCCCATCGCTTAGTAGTCTAGGTCCTTCCAGGGCACCAAAGCAGTCATACCCCCAAGGCTGGGCGTGACAAACTCAGTGCTACTATACCCCTGCGGGCGTGACAAACTTGGCATCGTAGCAGTCGTGTCCCAGGAGTCCGCAAGCCGTGCTAAGTAGAATCTAATCTATGGATGTGTTGTGCACCACATACTATAGGCGTGGGAGGCTGCGAGGCATGATAGGATGGTTACTCTTCTTTCAGTCGGGCCGTGTTTATAGAGCGGCATGCATAGGGTCGAGTCCCCAAAACTTACCATTCTTTGGTTACGTATACAAAGGCAGATCACAATACTCTATTACAGTGTATGATCGATATAGCAAACAAGAGGATACTCATCCAACATACAAGATAATTACAGCCAGCTGGTATGAGTGTACCTGTGAGGCCTCCCAAAACGTAATACCTTTATCGGTACTATTTCCAAGATACGTTGATAATGTCGAATAGGAAGCCGGCATAATGTACATACGAGTTGACTTTTTATTAGATATATAAGACTCCCGATTAAGATATTAGATAATACGTACTATCGATGAGTATGAGAAAGAGAGGGAAATGCAGATTCCCAAATCCATCTTTCGTATGTGGTACGCTTATATGTTTCTATTTGTTGCAATAAGAAAAGGGTTATTCCTACCTTTTGATTTCGATTCCGCATAGTAAAAGGCATAAGAATTGAGGTGAGGTTGCCCAAAACAAGTAATAAGTGAAGACAAGATTGATTAACTCCAAAGTAAGTGTTAGTGAGCGTAAAAGAGCAAGTAAGACCGTTAGCTTACTCAAAGCAGATGTAAAAGACCCGTCGCAGAACGCCTAGTAATAGCAAGTTTGAGTCAAAAAGGCCAGTCCACCAAATACGCTGATAACAACAAGATATACCCGCAAGATTATAGATATGGGATTCGCTTGTAATATCGAAAGGTAGAAAGGTCATGTGAATGGATAGGTCCGACTAAAGTCGAAGAAGTATGAACCGAGACTTGACCAGTAACCTTATTAGTAATGAAGGCAGGTACCTTGAACCCTAGAGCCTCAGCTTTAAGCAAGATAAGGGGAAGAAGCTGCAGGTCACCTGACGCTTGTATGGCTAGAATTACCCCCAAACATGGATAGAATATTGTGTATTAAGGACTAAGCCTCGGATCAACAGTTAAGAGACAGTAAGATTGCTATTTAGAATGCCGCAGTATGTCCGCTTATGGAGAAGTTAAGAAATTACCAAACAGCAATTCTAGTCTAGTGGCCTAGAGATAAGGCCCAACAGACAACATGGTCTCTCATTATAATGCCAAGTAAGGCCAAGGTTCGGGTGTTGACCCTATTAATGTAAGAGTGGCGGAATGTCACAGCGTAATTACAACTAAAGTGCATATGTTTGTTAAGCCTAGAATGGGATAAAACCCAATGAAATGATACGAGAAGGCAGGAGGTATTAATAGACCGTAGAAGCAATGTATCATGTACAAGATGAATCACTAGCATGTCGAGATTATGTATCACTGCTGCATCTTGCATGTGTCGTATGTAGTTATTGATATAGATAATAGATATGTTAGTGAGCAGCTGCCTATAGGGTTACAATCACGTATGCGATTAGTGCTAGAAAGCATTTGCAGATTGCATTGCAGACCCTTACCCAAAAAAAGAGAAGAAAAAAAGAAGGTGCAAGTTAAGTGTGATTTACGTACGAATCCATAGAAACTGCCTCGCTTTTAGTTATTAAGTTAATAGACTTATACATTGTTTCCAGATCTAGGTCTGAAGTCATTTGAGTTAATAGCCCGAATCGATGGCCAGATAATAAGGGCACAGCTAGGGCAAAGCCTAACGACTAACCGGCGCATGTATTAGCAGGGAAGCATCCCTAGAGATCGCAACACTAGTGCATGTGCTAGAACCAGAATTAGAACCGAATAGGCATACTTCGAGATTAGCAATACCAGAATTAATCTTGTATGTTAAATGGTCGTACATCATTTTTCTCACTTTATAGGGAGAGTCGGCCTTAGTCAACGTAGCAGCTTATTATGTGGAACACCCCGCAAGTCGCCGCCATCCTGGCGCCTCGAATACCCGTGGGTACCCCAAGAAAGGGTCCACCGTAGTCAAGGACAGCCGTATCATCAGTTGGTTCTCGTAAGATAGTCAGAAATAGAGCTTTAGTAGAAGGCCAGTCTGCATTTAATGACTCATAAGACAGAGAATTTCCTAGAATAGCGGTATAAATCCAAGTGGTACGCACAAGGCGTAAGAAATTGGTAGTACTGCTAGCACAAAGGTTTACTAAAAAACAAGAGATCATGACTCCCGTGAAGATCCGGAGATTGATTAAGTCTCGATTAAGGCTATGCCTAGCCGTTATAAGTCCGATTGGTCGCCTATTCGCTACTCAAGGTTATGTACCGCATCATTAGAATCGCGATCACGTCGATCCTCACGATAAAGGCACAAGGTGCGCAGACGGCCGTTTCGTGTTATCCAAGCAACAAGTAGCCTTAGCATGCGGCCAGAAGGCCGTATAAGCCGTAGTTATACCGGTAATAATTGCCGACTCCGGCATGATAAGCGCATGACCGTCAATTATATGCCAAGATCTCTAAACATGAATATGTTGTGTCGGGCCAAGAAGAGAAGACGAAGTAGCAAACCCCTTAGCTACAATCCGTTAAGAGTTTGGCATACTTGTAGCCGAACAATAGAGTCTATCTAGAGAAATACCCCAATTGGTCAATTAGCCTTTCGTCTAACAATAAATGAAGGATAATGTAGCGGTAATTCAGGACACCGCCGTGTCGTCATTAGTTGGGGAGTAAAAGAACTATAGTATAAGAATCCTCGACCTAGTTCAAATTAAAGATTATATTCCGTTGGGGATAGCGCTGTAATTCCAAAAATGTGAGGATGGAGTGTTGCGTTGTATAGACCGTTTATGTGTTCCCAATGCTCTGTGCCTCCACAGCGATTATGAACGAGGTTCATTGCGCCCGCTATTCTCTCCACCCCGGCGCAACAAAGATGTATCATGATATCAAAGAAAATTACCGGTGGCCGTGTATGAAAAGAGAAATTGCTAAATTTGTAGCCTAGTGTCCTAACCGGCCAACAGTGAAAGCAACATCGTAAAACCAGGTGGTTTAACTCAGACATAAATTTCAGGCTTTGGAAGTGGGAAGCAGAAATATGGATTTTGTATGTGGATTACCCCGTACTAAACATAGACATGACTCTATATGGGTGATAGTTGACGTATTGACCAAATCGTGTACCATTTCCCGCGTGAGAACTACCTTCTAAGATTATGTGCCGAGTTGTATATCCGAGAAATAGTCGATTGCACGAGTGCCGCATCCATTATTTCGCATGCAGGGAGCACAGTTTACAGTTAGATTTGGCAGTCGTTTCAGAGGTCCGGCACGCAGAGCTTAATTTGAGCACCGCATTCCACCCCTCGACAGATGGACGCCGAACGCACTATCTAGATGCTCGAAGTATGTTAAGAGCGTGTGTGCTAGATTTCGGTGGTAGCCGGGATGAGCATTTGCCCTTAATTGAGTTATTCTTACAATAACAAATACTTATCACTAAATTTATTCGTATGGCGCCTTTAAAGGCTTTATACGGGCGAAAATGCAGCATCGCTCTGCTGGTCGGTTTGAAATAGAGAATCGCGTTGGTTGGGCTGCACATTGTTCAGCGCCGAGGAGAAAGTAAGCCATCGTGAGAACGCCTATTGATCGGTACGAGTCGCGAAATCATATGTCGATATATCACAGAGAGACCTGGAGTTCGATGTGAATGACCGGGGTATTTTTAAAGTGTCTCCAATGAAAGGGGTGATGAGATCAAAATGTAAGCTCAGCCTAAGGTTTGTTGGGCCATACGTGATTCGCGTATGAATAGCCAAGTGGCGATGAGTTGAACTGCCTCCAGAATTAGAATTTGTTCATCCAGTTTTTCATGTATCCATGCTAAGGAAATGCTTAGAGACCCGTCCAAGAGCAAATTCCACCAGATATCCAGGTTACGTAAGAGCCGGTCACGAAGAGGTTCCAAAGTGGGTTATCCTAGACAGATGATTCGCAGATTGAGAACTAAAGATATTGCGTCTGTCAGCATATATGTAACAGAACCGAGAGGAAATGACGTGGGACGCGGAGGAAGTCATGAAAGCTAGATATCCTCACTTGTTACGGGCCTAGTCGCGACGTATGTCCGTATTATTATTTATGCAGAATCTATGGTTGTATGTGTTTGAAATGAGAAAGATTGATGTTTAGTCGTCCAGCGAACTTTATAGTATTGTGTGGAGCACCTCTATGGGACTTTTCTGCGTTGCCAAGTTTTGGGATAGTCCATGTTACAGGGAAACTCTGCCGAAATATTCCTAAATAAGAAGTCAAGATAACTTGAGAAGCCCTCTAGATAGCGCTTTCATTCGAGGTAGAATGTTCTTAAGGGGGAGGGAGAATGTTACACCCCGTAAGATTCCCGGCATCCAAGATGGTCTATTCGCACGTTAGTTAAGCATTTTTGAAAGTCATACGTACTTGGGAAAAGGCCCGGCAAAAGATCTGACGAAAATCCTGCCGAACTACCGCGGGAGGCGCCGAGGCAGCCCTCCGCGATGGCGCCGTGTCACTGAGGCGGCCACCGCGTTGGCTCCGTGACACGTTGGGCCCGTCTGTGCCCAAGTATATAAAGCCCCACTTCGGTTTGTGATGTTATTTCCATAATATAATTTCCAAAAACGTATAAACAACATAGGGACGAAGGAAAGTAATATATAATCGTTTGATTACGCGCCAAACGAAGTCTAATTCCCAAATTAACCTCAGTACCGAGGTGGTTTGTAGCAGCAGGAGCATTCCTACGCAGTTTGTTTCGCGAAATACGGCCGACGAATCGCCGAAGCAATGGACCAAGGTAAGTAGAATTGCTCCAAACTAGTGTCTATAAAAAGGTCTTAGTCGTGGAAGTGAATACTTCCCTTCTGACTAAAATAAGTTTTCGACCGTTCTTCGATAAGCCTAAGTTTAGGCTATAATTATATCGAAATTGACGCCGCCCTTCAAAAATAAAGTCAGATGCTTAGCCTAATCAACGGTTTATGAATGCAAGCTTGGGAGAAATAGCCGAGTAGCCGACCGAGCCTCGTCCAACTGCCGGATAACTCGAGGTTAAGGTATGTGAAGTTGTTCTTCGCAAGTTAGTAAGATTTGGCTATATGAATCATAGTAATCTCCGTAATAGAATTTCCGGAGGTGAATGTTGAGAATTGAGTAAGTCTAGTAAATTCCGGTTTGCCGTATCGTATTTCAGTCCGAAATTAGTAAACCATGTGACAAAGGGCGACGAGCATTTCGTATCTCGTGATAGCTTATTGTATGATTAGCAAGCATGTTATAGAATAAAAAGAAACGATTTTCAGAATAAAAGCTAGTAAAGTAATATCAGATAGACAGATAGTATTATGGCTACGTACTCAGCTATCTGCATGCTTGTGGCTACGTACTCAGCCATTCAGTCATATGAGTTGGCTGGCTACGTATTAGCCAACAAGCAAAGAAAGATTTTTAATCAGTATAGTCAGAAGAATCGCTTTAGTAGTTGAAAGAGACTGTAACGTAGAAATCATATTTCAAATAGTCTTTTCGCTATACATGCTTGCTATTTATATGTGCTATTTGCTTCGTTGAGACTTGTTGTGGCGTGAGGGCCCTTATTGAGCGTCCTCGCTGCCCCTGGGTTGGTAATCGTGTCGCCCATCGAGCGTGGATTTTACGTCACTCCGAGGGGTGGTATGCCGCCCTGGCTTGATGAAGATGGGATGAAGCTTTCCCCATAGCAACATCAGCATTACGCTTGTCTCCTTGATTTATTCCAGTGAGCAGTGCAGCTCCTGGGCTTATAGCCCCGAGGGGGAAACAGACCCTATCCGTTACTCTGCTCGTACATTCAGTTGTCTCCCCGTTGACTTGTTCCTGTGAGCAAAAGTAGTCCTAGCTTCTATAGCCCTAAGGAGAGTTCCAGGGAACTGCACTTATCTCTGTTATCGCTCAGACACGAGTCCTCCTGACTCGTACACGGTTATTATACCGGAGGCCGAGGCCCGAGCCGACACCTGTGGGCCGCAGAGGAGCCCGGCGAGTATGAGTGGAGTGACTTATTTTTAAGTGTGTTTTGACCGTGTAGGGGTATATAGATTGTTTGCTTGCTTGGTGCCATCCGCTACGGGGTTGGTATTGGCTCTTGCTTGCTACTTGTATATTCATTCATGTGTTATGTACTAGTTACTAGACAGCATGCCGTCGCGTTTACAGGTACGCCTCCGCCTTATCACTCCAGATAGCATGATCCAAGCCTCACGCTTTATTCAAATTCCGCTATCTCCCCGCCATACGCATTCGCTAGTTATGTCGTCTTTATTTCGCCTTTTCCTGCCATATTTCAGTTGCTTTTGCATTAGTACCAGCGGTATTGACGCCCAGAGGGGCGCTGCATTACTTGCCTGCAGGTACTCATAGACGAGGAGGCGATCCCTCGTGATTCCAAACAATATAGAGTCGTCGCCTCCCCGTCCATCCGAGTCCGATTCCGTGAGGTGTAGCTCTTTTCCATTTTGATGTACAAGATGGGTAGGTCGGGGCCCCGTCCCGATCATTTCTATTGTTACTCATAGAGGCTTGCAGATTGTATATTATCTCCCTGTGATCAGTTAAGCCGGTCGTGTGAGGCCGTGCGCTTGTATAGCTGTTTGGTATCTTTGTTTTTATGTTGGTCAGGTGGGGCCATAGCTTCGACGCAGTGGTGACCTTGCCGGTCACGTAGCTTTCCAGTTTTTCCTTGTTGAGTCTCAGAAGACTAGACAGCATGGTGGCCTTGTCGGCCCGCATAGCTCCTGTTAAGACTCATGCTTCGGTTAGCTGTTATTACAGTACGTGGCTATAGGCCCAGATGGCCTAAGGCCGTGCTTGATGTACTTTATATAGCCCTTGTTTCTAGGAACCCGAGATAGAGCTAGCCAGGCACCATATGTGCCTCGTCCCATCAGTTAGTAGTCTAGGTCCTTCTAGGGCACCAGCGCTCATACTCCCCAAGGCGGGGCGTACAAACTCAAAGTCGGCCATACTCCTGCTGGGCGTGACAAACTTGGTATCGAGCAGTCGTATCCTGTGGAGTCTCGTAAGCTGTGCTAAAGTAGAGTCTTTCTATGGATGTGTTGTGCACCACATACTATAGGCAGGAGGCTGCGAGGCATGATAGGATGGTTACTCTTCTTCGCAATGCTATAGAGCTTGACAAGATAGGAATGTCCCTAAAACTTACCATATTCTTTTGGTTGGCGTATACAAAGGCATCAAAGAATACTCTCATTACAGGCAGAAGATCAGATATAGCAAATGGGTAAGAGGATACCATCCAGATACAAAGATAATTACAAAGAAAGCGTAAGGAGGTACTAGAGGCCTCCCACGTAATACCTTTATCGGTACTATTTCCGCATACGTTGATAATGTCGAATAGTCAATATAATGTACATACGAGCCGATCTATTTATTAGATATATAAGACCTGATTAAGATATTAGATAATATCGTAATTATCGATGAGTATGAGAAAGAGAGGGAAATGCAGATTCTGAAATCCATCTTTTCGTATGTGGTACGCTATATGTTTCTATTTGTTGCAATAAGAAAAGGGTTATTCCTACCTTTGATTTCGATTCCAAAGATAGTAAAGGTATTAGACTCGAGGTGAGGTTGCCCAAAACAAGTAATACAGTGAAGACAGATTGATTAACTCCAAAAGAAGTGTTAGTGAGCATAAAAGAGCAAGTAAGACCGTTAGAATTGCATGTTCATGGCCTTCCTAAATTCTAAAACACGATAAACTAGCCTCTACTACTTCGTTGAGATGAGGATGCTAATTCTAGTTCGTGGGCAATTAATTACGTGGATGTGGTTTACGTGAAATGATTAGGGACTCTAGTACACCTAATCATTCAATTCAACTTAGCCTCACAACTACTTTTTCGAGTGGTGATGTGATAATTCTAAGTCGGTCGCTAAATCATCCTGCTTTTATAAACCAAGCAAGGTGTTAGGTATATTTCTATCTTAACACAAATTATATCGTGAGATACAATCATGCTCCTAACATTCTCATGTTCTGACCTAGGTAAATGCTTTCTCAAGCAAATGCCTAAGTTAACAAGTATGTTTTCATGGTGATCAATCATAAAAACAACCAATAATCCGTAATGCAAGACAAAACAACAATCAATAGCTTAATTTCAACACAATTCATAAAAACACAATCATAATTCATGGCTTCAACCCTAGAGGAAGGGTTCTAGCCATTCATGTTTGTAAAACTATAAGAAACTAAACTAAATTAACATACTTACAAGAATTAGTAGAAGAAAAGGGAATTTGACAAACCCTAGATGAGTTCTTCCACTTCTCACTCCTAGGTGGTTTTGTGGAATAAAATCATGACAAAATGGTTTTAGGAGCTAAGGGTCCAATTTATAGTAAATGAGAATCGTGCAAAATTAAGCCTGTCGTGGAATGGCTCCGTGTCACGGAGTGTATCGCGGAGCACTGCCTCCGTGACACGGAGGTAACGCGGAGTCTCTCTTCAAATTGCCTCAGAATGCCAAAATGCCGAGGGTCACCACGCTGGCTGGCGTGACACGCTGCTCAAGCAGCGCGATGGGATGCTGCTGGCGCGCAGCTGGCCTGGCGTGGCACGGCGCTGGCGCTCAGCTCGCCTGCCTGCCTGCTGCCTTCTCTCGTGCGCCTGGCATGGGCGTGGCACGGCTTGGGCGCGGCACACGCACAACATGGCATGCTGCCTGGCGCGGCCAGCCTTTCCAAGGCATGCTCCTTGCCGACTTTCGCACATTGCTCCCGACTCCATTCTTCTACTTCACCAACTTATGAATTAGTTCCTCAAATTCATTCAAACCTACAAAACAAGGACTAATCATGTTGGTTAGTACGTATATTCACATTTATATAAAATCACATGAAAATGTATATAATTAATTTGCTAAACAAGACTAAATTAAGATATAAAGCATCACTCGGGCATGCTATTTTTCCCGAGATCAGTTGTGATGACTAGAAGTGGATAGACCATAGTTGACCCCGCTCTGTCAGTTGTAGTTAAGATGGAAAGACAAAAGGTGATTGAGCTCGGTGAGGAAGAGGAGGTTATTGAGCATGAGCTTAGAAGTGAGGCTGAGTTGACTAGGGCTCCAGTTGGTGCAAAGGAGTCTGAAGCTGATAATGGTAAGAAGCAAGGTGGCACACAAATTTATAAGGCTATCCCTCGACCACCGCCACCATTCCCTCAAAGGATGAAGAAGAAAGCGAAAGATAGTAAGTTTCAAAAAATTCTCTCTATGCTTAAACAGTTATCGGTGAACATACCATTGGCCAAGGCATTGGAGCAGATGCCTAGATATGCCAAGTTTATGAAGGACCTTGTGACCAAGAAGAAGCCCGTGAGCTATGAGCCGGTAGGTAACTTGCATCATTGCAGTGCCATAGCTTCACGGGTCCTTTCTTTAAAGAAAGAGGATCCAGGTGCCTTCACCATTCTGTGCACGATTGGTGATTTTGAGTTTGCGAAGGCACTTTGTGATTTAGGTGCAAGCATCAACCTGATGCCATTAGTTTTCTTTAAACAACTGGGCTTGGGAGACTCCACACCGATGTCAATGAGGCTATTGATGGTAAACCTACAGTTAAAAAGCCAGTAAGGATCTTAGTTGATGTTCTTATCAAGGTGGATTGTTTCATCTTCCCAACTAACTTCATAATTCTTGATTTCGAGGTTGATTTTGAGGTCCCCATCATCTTGGGGTGACCATTCCTGGCCACTGGGAGAGCCTTGATAGATGTGAAAGATAGCCAACTAAGGACCATGCTAAATAAAGAGGAGGTCACTTTCAACCTCCGCCAGTCAATGAAGCAGCCCAATGAATTCAGGGTTGTCTCAGCAATCGATGATGATTTCAAGTTTCTGATGAATTCCAAGTAGTCAAGAGACTTGCATCGTGCTGTGATGTTAAATCAGGTGCTTCTTGGGAGGCAACCCATGTGGTGGTTTGGTGAAGTCTGAGTAATCAGACCACCTACGTTGTACCGCGATGTTAAATCAAGCGCTTCTTGGGAGGCAACCCAAGTATCTTAGCTTTTGAGTGTTCAGTGTGACGGTAAAACAAAAACAAGTGGGTGAAAAATTGCAGCACAGGCTGTACTATGGGTCTCAGTATGAGTTGTATGACTATTGTATGATCGTAGTGTCGTCCATGGTTCAAGACAGAGAGTAAGCTAAAGCATGAGTTTACATTACGGTTGGATATTACGAATCGTACCTACGTTGTACGGGTTGTAGTACTTACTGTAATGGTAAACCATGCCAAGTGTGGAAGTTCAGAAAAGTGATGACCTATGGGTCATAGTATGGTTCGTACCACAATGGTACAAGTCGTACCATGAACTCGTAGGTCCCCAGGTACGTTTCCTAAGTATTATGCTATAGGTCAATGGGATGAGTCGTAGGTCAAACCTACGACTCGTGGTATGAGTCATGACGGGCTGATTTAGTGAATGCGACCCAACTCGGCCCGGATTCCTCAAGAATCTGCCCTAACCTATTTAAACTTGAAATTCTTCGACATTCACTCCCACACAAACATAGCTATCAAACCCACAATTATCACCCATTACTTAATACCCGTAACTCAAAATTCCCATGAGATTCAGGCTCAAATTTGTGCAAGTTTACTCCTGCACAATCAACATTCCTACACTAAAATCACAGAAGCAAGCAAACACTCGAAACTTCAAGTAAGTAACCATGTTTAAATTTATGAAAAGCTTTCTCTGTATGATCTTATAGCTAACTGTGATTCCTCAAATTCACCAGAAATGTATTGAGGAAGATGAACAGTAGCTCTTGTGATTCTATTGAATGGGTAGAACTTCGAAATGCTTAAAACAATATATTAGGCTGGTGAAAAATTGAAAAATTGAAAATTTGAGTTACGGGATATGACCTAGGTTGGACGTGAACTGGTATGCATAAGCAATGAAAATTGGTAGCCTAAAATGGGAAGTCTGAGTACCTAGAACAAATAATGGGTTTATCTGAACAACTAAACAAAAATAAAGAGGTGGGCAAGCTTCACGAGTCTTCCTACAACTTGTGGTTTTATACCATGACTTGTATGAGGACTCGTTGGGACTGTCCCGGGTCAATAAAAGTGTAAGTATTGGTAAGAAACCTAGTAAGATTCTTAGGATACTACTATGAGTCATACCTGGTGATCGTACCATGAGGCAATAAGGGTCAAAGTTCACAAGTAATGGTATGACCCTTTGTACAACTCATAGAACCTAATTATGAACCATAACATAAGTCGTATAAAAAGACAGAAACTCTAAAATTAAGGACAATCCTCCTATGACTCTTAGTATAAACCATACCTGCCTGGTATAAGTCGTACCAAGAAGTCATGACAGAATCAACATGAACTACGAGTCGTACCACCATTGTTCTACCCGTACAATGACAAGGAAGAAAAGAGCAACCAAATCTGCCCAGGACAAGAGAGCTACAATGGAGATTGCTGCTCAAAAGGCATTGAGAGATGAGCCCTCCAACTCTAATCAAGCAGGTAGCTCCCCTAGTAGTTCGGTGGAAGAGTACAAAGTTGAGACGTCTAACACTAATGAGCCATGGACCACTAGGGATCAAGTATAGGTACAGGACAAGGCAACTTCTGTCATTCCAGCCATAACTCAAGAGGGAGCAGCAGAATAGGTTCAAGAGTCCGAGAGTGGCTCTAATGATGATGAGGGGTCCGAGGAGGCCCAATCCAGAGATGGCAACAATGAGGCTAGGTCTGAAGAAGGATATGATAACGGAGGAAATTGAGTAGACCTCGCCTATAGTAAGGCATAGATGAAGTGGCAGGTGCTAGGGCATAAGACATCTATGGGAAAGGCCTGGCGCGCACATCCAAGAAATACCCTAGGTGTAGTATTCAAGAAGAACTGCGGATCCTCACCAGTGCCTTGAATGGGGTTGAGGAGATGAAGCAGATCTTTAGCTTTTATGGGTTCTATTAGATTTCTAGGACCCCTGACCAATACAGTCCAGAGATGGTCAGGGAGTTCTATGCCAACTATTATGCAATGTTAGAGTAGAATGCATAGACCGACAAGCGACTGAAGGAGCAGTCCAAACTAGACAAGATCTTAGTTCAAGGGAAAAAAGTCAAGATATCAAAGAAAACCATTGCCCAGATACTCTATGGGCCACAGTTCATTACTCCATCATCCAAGCAGAGTTCAACCATCACATAGATGCCCTGAAATGGGTAAAGCAGTTGGGCAATGTTATACCCTAGAAGCCTATATATCAGACCAGAGAGTTGAAACAGAGAAAAATTTAAATTTGGCATCAAGTATCATAACGGGTCATGAGGTGACCCGTGAGAGCAGCCCAAGAGTCGTGATGTGACTCATGGTGAGGCCTAGATGATGATTTTGAAATTGGTAAATGGGATCCCCATGGACATGACCATGACTCATGGTCAGCCCCACGAGTCATTAGATCAGTCGTGGGGAGTGGTGATTGAGAAAAGAGGAAGAGCAAGGAAGTGTACCTAACGGAAGGCACCCATGAGTCGTGGTCAGTCACCATGATTCGTGAAGTGAGCCATGGCCAGCTAGATGAAAATTATTTGAAGTCTTAGGCAGTGTACCTGAAGAGTGGTGACCATGAGTAACGAACTGTGAAGTCCGCCATTGCGAACCCAGAAGACTTGAGAAGCAATGTACATGATAGATCATGCCACGAGTCGTGGCCAGAGAGGACAAGTCGTTAGGTCCCTCGTGGGGACTACCTGGCAGTTATTTTCTGCGAATTTAGTAAGGGATTTTCTGTAATTCCTAAGATCCTAAGGCCTAAACTATGTCGTTTTAAGTTATGAATGATGTCTTTTAAAGGGGTTAAGTTCATTTTAGGCCATTTACTTTCATGCATACAAAAGATAGAAGGTTAAGAGGGGGTGATCAAGCTTATTCTTCTTCAAATTGTTTTTAATTCCTCTTGGGCAGTCAGAGAAGTGTAAGAATCAGCCTTAATCAGGTATATAGGGTTGTGAATGGGTGATTTCTTTCACATCCATGCCCAATCCCTCTCTAATGCATGAGTTTCCTATGCCTAATCTATGGGGTTTTAACCCAATGCATGATATTCCTAAATTCTCTACATGGGTATGATTTAAATATATTTCTACTACTGAATTATGAATCGTGGTCAAGTTTTATATTTTTTTCTACTAAAATCATGATTCAAGTTTTATGAATTAAAAAGCCTATTGATGAGAAGTTCATGAAAGAAGAGATTTGTGATGAATGTATGAGTATGATGAGAGAGTATGATGAAAAGCATGTTTCAAGCTACCCATGTTTATAATGATGTTTTTGATATAAATTGAGTATATTTAAGCATGTTAAAATATTGGGAAATTCCCACATGTTCAAGTTATGATTTATGATTTTTCGAATTGAGCTTACCACATGGTTTTGGAGCGAAGACTCCGAATTAGCTTTCAGCTTGTGGTATGTTTTGAGTTAAAGCTTCTCATATGCATGATTTCATATTTGAGATGTATTTGATTATTGAGCTTCATCAATAGACAATTTTGAGCTTCGTTGAAAAATGATGGAGAGCATATGCATGTTTTCGGGAGTAGTGTCGAGCACCGAGTAGGCTAAGGGTCGATCACCCTATACCTCAGAACTATGCGCCAACGTAGGTTATACTACATTACTTTGGTAACGCCCTCGTGAGCCATCCCCGGCCCTATTTGGCCCATGATCTTGATATCGATATCATGCTACCGTCCCTAGCCCTAGCAAGGCTTTGGACGGCTCTACCCACTTGAGTGTGATAGTTGGGATCACGTAAGCTCTATCGTGATATGTCAGTTTAAAGACGAGTCTCCCATTGTTTCTCATATTTTCAGTTATGCGTGTTTATCATTCATGAGATTTCTATATCTATATATGTTCTAAAGCAAGTTTGACTTAATGTTCAGTTTTACCCATGACTATCAGATTTCAACTTTGAGTCAATCGATTCAGTTATGATGTTATGTTATGCTATGATGAGATCATGATTTCAGAAAGAATGCATACAAGCCCTACTCTCAGATTCTTATTGTTATGTTTTACATTATGCATGACTTTAACTTTACTTGTTTAAGAGGTTTTACTTACCTTGCATACTCGGTACATTCCACATACTAACTGCATACTCTATGGTGTATCATTTCATGATATAGGACCCGGTTCTCAGGCTTAGCCCCGTTCATAGCCAGTTATCAGAGTGAGCATCTTAAGTTGTTGGTGAGTCCTCATCTCTCGAGGAATAGACTTATTCAGATTTCCTTTATGTATTTTCAGTTTCAGCTTGATTGAGTTAGTTGGGGTCTTGTCCCATCAACTCGTCACGTTTAGAGTCTTTTTAGATAAAGGATGTATTTAGCTTCAGTTTGTGTATTTTGTTGTTATATTTAATTTAGACTTTCGCTAAGCTTATTGTGTTGATTCTTCAGTTTTAGTAATTGAGTTAGATGTATATTCATGTCATGGGTCGACTTAGAGTCTCTCGGGGCTCCTTGTCCCGTGTTGCGATTCGGGCCTCCATTCGGGTCATGACAGGCAATGAGAGATAAAGTCAGCTCAAGTGGTTAGCCGGAGTCATAGCAGAGGACAAGGAGGAAGCAGAGTGGTGGCTGGTGGAAAGTAGGTCACCAAATATTCGCTAAACTTCATAGCGAAAGCCTGCTGGACACTAGTCCACCATAGACTGATGTCAACTGTGAACGAAAACATGCTCAGCGCAGATAGGGCAGATCTGGTAGCATGCATCATGTCCAAGGATGAAATAAATATCCCAAGGGTGATAGCAAACGAGATCTCGGATCGTGCTCTTGGGTTGAGCACTACCATGCCATTTTCGAGTCTTATTTAAATCTGCAGAGACGCTGGGGTTCGACTACTAAAATATGTTGATGTCAAGATCAGCGGTTAGAGGATGGCAGATATAGGACTAATCCGGGATGAAATGAACCCGGTGAGCCGGGCTAGACTTCCGACTGCAATCCTAATACCACAGACATCTGAGGGCAAGCAAGTTAATTCCCCCATCTCAGTGGAGCAGGATAAGACACCGGCTACAGAGGCAGCACCCAGTACTTCAGCCGCACCTCTGGTCGGACTCTCGATCCAGAAACTAGCTGGGTATGTGTTGGTCCCTCACGACTTCTGACAAAAGATAGCTAAAAGGTTGACGGTGACAAAGAGAAAAGTTCACTCTATGATGGACAACATCAAGCCTTGGGTGAAGGCAGAGATTGAGGAGGTCATGAGGGGATTGCATGGACGGATTGATGGATTTAAGCGCCTGTTCAATGAGCACTTAGTAGAGCAGCTAGACGCTGATATTCCGAGAGGAGTTGCAGGCTCTTTGAAGCTAAGTAACCGAGATGTCTTCTGGACAACCAGCAATTCTAGCAGCCCCTACTCTTCCGGACTTAGATGTTGAGCTCGATGAGCAGCTCGACTTGGAGGCATATTGAGGCCCGGTGGTTGCTAGTGGAGACAAAGGGAAGAAGAGGGTCTCAGAGGAAGTTGAAAACGAGCCCCAAAAGAAAAGGAATAAGAAGGAGAAGAAAGAAAGAAAGCGGGTGAGAGTAGAGATCCTGCAAGCTCACGACACACATATGTCAGAGTTGCAAGAACGATCCAGATGAGCGAGGAGCTCCACTACTGCCCAGAGAGTGATTGTGGGTGGCGAGAACCCTTCGGGGGAGCCACTTTCAGACAAAGTAGAGCATGAGGTCGCAAAAATGACTGTTGGTGATACGGGGGTAACCAATCCCCCAACAAAGGTACCATTGAGTACGTCGGCCACCACTAGCGCCACTAATGCAGCGGAGGTACCACCTCCGCAGGATGACAGGAGCGGTTAGGGCACCACAGGTATGTCCCTTTACCTTGTTCTTACATATTTTATGCTTCAGGAATGAAACATGTTTTTTAAAGAGGGGGTGTACTTGTATTTTTAGAAATTTTTTATTTGTCTGAGGGTCTTTCTTGTCGTGTTTCTTTTCTCTCGGGCATGCTATCTAGTAGAAATAGCATGTTTAGGTTTCATTTAATAGAAGTAGCTTAGAATTACTTTGAAGCCAATAAATGCACTCATTTGATGTTTTTTTTAAAATTGATCTTGTTGAAAATTTTGTTTTGATGTTAGTTGCGTAGTTAATCAAAATTGCATGACTTTTATGGATCTTTGTATGGCATTTATATTATGATCATGAGTAGTTGTGGCTTACCTGTGCATGAACTAGATTGGTAGATTAAAATCAAACTGGTACCATGAGTGAGTGAGGATGTATACCTAGTTCAATACTGCGTAGAGGATCTAAAACTTACCCGGTAGGTCTTTGCATAGGCTTTAGGATAGTTGGTTAGGAGATGATCATAGGTTGTTATTGATTTTATCCACTTTATCTTAAATGACCCTACCAACTGATGATGAATCACTTGATCCCGATTTTGACCCTTATATTAGCCATTTTTCTTTGATTAACCTTTAACCTTACCCATTGTTTATAATGAACCTGTTTTGGCCCTGGTCTTCTTGGACAGTTTGAATCTCAACCCAGGTAAAATGCCTAAGTTGAGGGTGGCTATAGTAGGGGTGCATAGATTGTGGGGAGGTGAAAAAGGAGAAGAAAGGAAAAAGATTAAAGATAAGGTGTGTGTGACAAGAAAAGAAAGAAAAAAGAGTTGAAAAAGAAAAATAAAAAGAAAATACAAGTGTAAAAGAATGAAAAAAAATGTCAAAAACACACCACACCCATATATTGCATGAGTATGGAGGAAATGGAGGAAAAAGTTGAAAAGTGAAAAATGGGGTAAAAAGTGTGACGTGGAGCCACAAGTATTTAGTGCCAAGGAGGGTTTAGTCACTTAAATCCATATTTATCATACCCAACCCGAAGCCTACATTATAAGTCAAACAAAGTCCTATAGTGATCCTAGTTTAAGTGTGTAGATAAAATAAGGGAAAGCTTATGGCATCTGATGTGCAGTATTTGGAACTTCATTGGGACAGTGAGAGTCTCATTTGTTTAGTCCCTAGTTCATTATTTTATATATCTGTGAGTGTTGGGAACTTCATTTGTTATGACGGTACTTGGTTTTGTTGTATTTTACCAATTATCTATGTGAATAGCATTAGTGATAGGTCAATTCTCTACTAATAGTTGGATGCCATATCTTGATCCCTGTATGTTATTGATTGTGGTTAAATGTGTGCATAGCTGACCTAGTTTGAACAGAAAAGGAGTCATTAGCTGATTCCATAGTGCAAATTTTATTGTGTTGGTTGTAGGTATTCTAGGTTTACTTTCTAGTTAAGCGTCAATTTTAGTTTTTGTTTTCTTTTCTTGAGGACATGCAAAAGTCTTAAGTTGAGGGTGTTGATGTGCTATGAGTTTACAGCACTTTCGACACTTAAAACTAGGAAACTAGCATAGACTTAGATGTGTTTATATGAATATGAGGCACTTTTACTTTGTTTTCGGAAAAATACATGTTGGAGCTGAATTGTACAAAAGATGGAGAAAATATAGAAAAATGGCTTAGTGCGGATCTCAATATAGTCGTACCATCCTGGTATGAGCCCTACTGAGAGTCGTGGAAAGTTCCAGGACCAAATCAGGAGGCAAAGGCAACTTACGGCTCATGGTATGAGTCGTACCATGGCAGTCGTAATAAATTCTAGAAGGTTTTGCACAGGCCAAGTATCCCTGTACAGTCAGCAAACTACAAGTCGTGAGACCTACCTAAGACCCATACCAAGGAACCATGGAAAAGATAAGAAAAAGAGAAGACTAGCAAAACTCAAAGTACGAGAAAGAGTCACGGGTCATGAAACTGAAGTATGAGTCGTACCAAGCCATCCATGAAAGTTAAAAAAGAATGTCAGAAAGTGCAAGTTTAAGCCACGGGAAGATTGTACGACTCGTAGGTTTTTGGTACAAGTCATACCAAAAGTCAACACTTAGTCTGATTCAGTAGAAGCCAGCCAATGTATGAGTCAAGGTACGACCCGTACAATCCTGTTACGGGTCGTACGTGAAGGCGGGGACAGTTTTTGGTAGCTTCCCTATTTACTTAGGAGAAGGTTCCAATTATTTTTATAAATACTTTTTAGGTTATTTTCAGTGGAGAGACACAATTAGAGGAGATCAAAGAGTCGAGCATTGAGTTATATTCCATTGAGTGATAAGTTATTGTGAATTTTAATTCAAGTCTTGGAGATTTTCTTGCTTTGATTTCTTCCTTGTTCTTGAATTATTCAACATCAATTCTTGAAATAATCGAGCAGGTTTTCTTTTCAATCATCTTTGTTGTATTCAATTATGTGTTTGTGTATGAAAGCTAATAATGATCGTACAATCATGAGAGGCTAAAACCTCCACAACTAAGGTTGTGGGAACCATGATGGATTAACGAACTAGGCTTACACAAAGTGATTTGAAACTAATGATAAACACTTATATTGTATTATCTTCATCTTTAATGTTTCTTAACGAATCGCAACGTTAAGACTTGCCTGAATTCTTTACTTGCTTGAACCTAGATAAGTAGAGATTAGTACAAAGAGGATTACAATAGAGCCTTGATCTTTATGGGTCATTGTATGACTTGAGCTGCGGTCGCTGAATAGTTAATTTGGTACACATTGATAACGGTTGAATTGAAATTACTCATGACCTAACCCGGTGATTGAGTATAGTCATCCAATAGGGATGAAATAGTCATTTGGATGAACCCTAGTTATCTATTCTATAAGTAAGGATTGGGATAGATCACAAGTGTAAACCTGAAGTATTTATCACCCACAGGAAACACTTACCCTAGTTAATTGTAAATCTTGATAAAAAACAACTAATTTTCAATCTTGTTTTATAATTGATTTTATAAATCGCCCTTTATGGAGATAACATACCTAAAAGCTTAAATACCTACGTTATTTTATATCTTGACCTTATTCCCTATGGAATTGACCCCAACCATTATTGGATTCTTTATTGACAATGTCCGCCTCATGCTTTATCAAGAGTGTGAGTTTGAGCGTTATTAGAGTTCTGGATTATTTGAGGACGAACAATGATTTAAGTGTGGGGTGGTAATATTGGGCATATTCTTATGCACATTTTCCATATTTTACCCATATTTAGCCTTTTTTTGAGTTTATAATCCCTATGAAATGTATGAATTCATGTTTTCATGTGTCTTGTGAACTAATGAATATTTCTAGATGTTTTAAGCAGGAAACCAAGGAAAAAGAACCCAAAAATGGCCTGAGGTGTGAGGAAGAAGAGTTCACGAAAGTCGGCCTGGGACTACGACTGGCGTGGCGTGCCAACACTTGTGCTTCAAAGAAATATGCACCAAAGTTAGTGCTATGAATGGCGTAGGGAGCCAGGTCCCTAGCTTTGGAGATAAGAATTTGACTAACACCTTGGCGAGATGAATGATGTGGAGCCCTAGAAACATTCCAGACTAGGAAATTTTCCCATCATTCTGGTGCTATGGATGAAGCGGGGCACCCGAAGTTATACTTCAGAGGAAAATTGACCCAGACTTGGGGCTATGCTATGAATGGTGTAGGGCGCCAGGTCCCTAGATTTGGAGATGAGAATTTGACTAACACCTTAGTGAGATGAATGACGTGGAGCCCCAGAAACATTCCAGACTAGGAAATTTTCCCATCATTCTGGTGCTATGGATGAAGTGGTGCGCCCGAAGTTATACTTCAGAGGAAAATTGACCTAGACTTGGGGCTATGTATGGGGCAGCACGCCAGACACTCCCTGGATGTATTTTTGCTGATTTTTAAGCCAAGTAATTGAGGGGGCAAAAGCGTCATGTGAAGTCTCACCTATAAATATAACATCTAGGGCGTGTTTAGCATATCATTCATCATTTTGTTTGATCATAGAAGGTTGTAGCTTTTGGAGGAGAGACAAGTTCCTACTTAGGTTTCTTCTTTTTGTTATCATTTTACTTCGAATCGTGATTATGTCTATGTTTTTCCGCTTGTCTATGAGTGGCTAAACGCCCCTTCTAGGGTTTTGGACATAGTTGATGGTTGACGTTTGAAAGACTAATTAATGCTAGTTTGATTCTTCATTAAATGTTGTTTATATTACTTGTTTTAATTGCTTATTCACTAGACTAATCTCCTTGTGAGTAAATCTGTTGGCTTTTGGTTGAACTCAAAAAGGGAACCGAAAGGGTTAAAAGTAAATGTAAAATAGGAATTCAAAGATCCTTTGGCCCATTGGTTGGAGGTTAGAAGTTGTTGTTGAGGATAGGGATATACCCTATAACCCTGTTTAGTTGAAATACAATTAGGCATAACCGCTATTTCATGTTTCTCTTGTGACCATAAGGATATAGGAATTAAGGTTCATGAGATAGTTCTTGGATGATCAAGAGAGTGGCAAGAAATGGGATAGTAACTTGCAACTAGCAATCTTAGGAAAAATTAATCTAGCGTAATCACATCTTGAAAACTCACCTGAAAAGAAAGTGCCAGTTCCCTAGATTTTCATCATCATTTGAAGTACAAACAAGTTTGCAACAATCTTAGTCTTTAGTTAACTTTACATTTCAAGTTTTTAGTAGTTTAATTCTTCAAACCATTCTCCATTTATTTGTTTTATTAGAATAGCGAAATAAAGAAGTAACCTTAAACGATTGGTCTGATAAGTCTTTGAGGGATCGATAAGGAACTTCATCATCCTCTATTACTTGATAACCATGTGCACTTGCGTGCGCTGGGGGGACATCAAATTGCTCAATGAAAAAAGTTGAAAAAAAGGTTTGTAGTTAAGGATGAAGTGAGGCCAAATAATATGCTTCATCCCGAAGGAAGGGAAGTTGAGAAATATATTGATGATGATATTGTGTTGGGAGTTATGTTGCAGTGCGAGAAAGCTATATCTCAATCTTCGACTAGTGTAAGGGCACAGAAGGCCGCGACAAAGTCTATGAAGAAAGGCTCCAAGAAAGGCATTCTCATAGGGTCTAAAAGAAAGCAAATGGAGGTGCCTATCGAGGAGGAGTATGTTGTGCTTGTAGAGTCATCCAAGTCAAGGAGGGAAAGGGCAGGTGAAGGATCAGTGGTCGAGGGACCTGGTGCCACTTCTAGGTCTACCAAGCAGAAGAAGACTACCAAGCCCCTCACTCGGGCAGAAAGACATGCTATTCTGATAACATAAAAGGTTCTTTGAAGAAGAGTATTTGACCCCAAAAATTATTGAACTACAAGGTATGGTGGACCTGGTTGAGATGGTGAGATACTAGTAATGGAGCTATCTCATTGCCCCTCCTATTGCAAATCTTCATGAGAAGGAAGTGAGGGAGTTCTATCATGAAATGGCATTCATTGATGGAGGCGAGGAATTGAGTACCAAGGTAAACAAGATTGAGATAACCCTTGATGAGAAACTCATTGGGTAGATTTTGGAGGTCTCCACTGAAGGGATCAGGTCAGTTGAGGGACAGTATGCTTCCAAGAAGTTTCTGTCATTTATTGGGAAATTGGAGGACCTAAACGTTGAACACTCTTCAAGAAGCGGCTAAAAAGGGAATACCAATTGGTGTTTGAGTTTGTTAATAAAGTCGTTCTCCATCAAATTGACAAGCGCACCATTGCAAGAATTACTGACTTATTTCTCATGGAAACACTCAACACTTTTAAGTTATCAATATTCCTGTTGTTATGATCGAGCATATGCATAAGGTGATGAATATGAATGATGGCAAGCATGGCTTGACCTATGGCTTCCTTCTCAACTGTTTGTTCAATTTCTTCAAGGTCTCTTATGAGAAAATAGTTGTAGGGAACTTGCTTTCCAGTCTATCTTCAAAAGTAGAGAAGGTTTAGCAGTCAGTAAGACACTCCTCAATCAAGATGAATGAGACATTTCATGGAAGTCTTAGTTGTACTCTACACCATTACGCACCTTATGTAGATCTAGATGATATTAGACAGCAGATATTCACCCTAACTACCCTAGAGGAGTGTAAGTGTATTAGAAGAAAGGGTGGTATCGGGTCCCAATTCAATCATTTCAGATTTCATCTCTGCCCAAGAGAAGTCGAATGCAGAAATGGAGAAATTGATAGGGTTTCTTGATCAAAGGGATGTTGAGATTGCTCGCTTGAAGGCTGCACTGCAGCAGGCATTGTAATACCCCAGAAGTGCTTACAAGTAGACCCGGAAAGCATAAAATGCAAAACTGCTGAAAGTTGGGGAAAAAGTTGCAAAACGATAGGTACCACAACCCGTGGTAAGTAACCACAAGCCATCGTTTGTGGTCGTGGTAAGGAGTCAGTCCAGATGACAGTGGTAACAACGGGTATTACAAACGACCCATTGTGAGGGACAACAGTCCGTTGTTAGGAGGCGTGGTAGGGTTGTGGACTTTTGCAGTGGAGACGATAGGTGGAAATCACGTCCCTTTGTATCTTACAACGAGTCTTGGTAAGGATCGTGGAATAGGTGTGCAGAGTTTCAGAAGAAGGAAACAACAACCGAAGGAACGGCCTGTTGAAGACTAGGAATAACCATCCTATGTGTCTGTGGTATGACTCCGAGAATGAGTCCTCAGCAGTGCATTCAACGAGAAGACAGGACGGGCCGTGGGTGGTTTCCACGACCCATTGGTACTACTCGTGGGTTCCATCCGGCCAGATTTTAGGGCAGGTTCATTAAGGGTATTTTTGACTCTTCATGCTTTTAGATACTAAACGACGTCGTTTTGGATATTTTCTGAGTGTGATAAGATGAGTTAAGTCCATTATGCATGCCCATTCTCATGAAAGAACTTTAGAGAGGTTTTTGGGAGATTCAAGGTCTTCTTCCCCAAGTTTCAATCAATTTCTTTGTGGGTATTCAAG
>JACEIK010001239.1:208258-227587 GCA_018107945.1 Datura stramonium
AAATTCTCATTTGATGAAAGTTCATGAAAATTATGATTTACAATGAATATGCAATATTTTGAATTTATTGATGATGAAAAAGCATGAATTCAAGTTACTCATGTTTATGAGCATATTTTGAAAGAATTGAATATGATGAAGTATTGGGCAATTCCCACATGTTAAAGAATGATTTATGATTTATGAAGTGAATTACAAGATTTATCGATTTATGATGTTGGCCGATGAAAAGGGCCTTGATTCTTGGCTAAGCATATTTTAAAGGGTATTAATGATGATAAATATTATATTTTAGCCAATGAAGCTTAATTCATGATGCTATTGATTTATGTATGAGCCTATATGCATGTTTTTGGGAGCCATGTCTAGCACCGAGTAGCCCGGCGTTCAAAGGACTACGCCGATGTCTCATAACCACGTGCCACCTTGGGTTTGTAAATGATATGATGTATTGATAATGATCCCCTCAAATGTGATATCACGCCTTATGCATGACCCACGCCTGGCAAGCCAGGGTTGGCTATGCCCACTTGAGCGAGATAGTGGGGCATCATGAAAGGTTCTACCATGATGTTGTCGGTTATGAAGATTTCTCCCATTGTTCCGCATGTTTTATGCATTGTTATTTTTATGTTTAGGCTCAAGTTATGTTTTGATAAAGTTTACTTATGATTATGAAAAAGAATTATTATGAATGATTTGAAAGCCTTGAGCCTTATGTTATATCACGAAGATTTTGATGTAAGAATGATGTCCTTCTCTTATATTATTTACTAGATTTATTTACTTTGAAGTGTCCGTTTTACTTACCTTGCATACTCAGTACATTCCACGTACTGACCGCATACTTTCTATGATGTATTGTTTCAAGATACAGGGTCCGAATCTCAGGCTCATCCTCCTCCTTAGCCTATCTCAGCTTACGCTTTTAGCTTATTGGTGAGTCCTCATATTGCGAGGGTCGTTTGATAGACTTTTATGTTGATTATGTTTCAGTATTGGTCGGGTTAGTTGGGGATGTTGTCTCATCAACCCATCTTATGTATTAGAGGCTTTCAGACAAGTATTTAGTGCTCAGCTTTTGTATACGTCCTGTATTCCTAGATGTTATGCTATGGTTACATTTCTGCTATGTTTTTATGATTATCATTTCGCTTATTTGAATGAGATTAGTTGTATGCATGAGCCATGGGTCGACTTAGATTCTCTCGGGGTCTCTTGTCCCATGACTACGATCCGGGTGTACGTTCGGATCATGACAGACATCCACCATGCCCGTTGAGTAACCTAGTCCCGTGTATGCTCTTCATTAAGAGAATGAGGAGTTAAAATTGAAAATGGGGGACCTAACCTAAAAGCTACTGCAAGCCTATGATGCTGCTAATGAGCGCATGACCCTGCTGCTTCAAAAGTTGTCTGGTCCTTCATCCTAAGCTCCTTCTATCTCCTTCCGACTATTCTTTTCACTTTGCCTACTAAGTCTCTTCCTTCTTTTAGTTCCCCTACACCTTTTGGATCCTCTGTGGTGGTTCCTTACTATTTTTATTACTTTTATTTGTAATGTTTGTGATGCTGGTCAATAATGAGTGATAACTCTTTGCCCTTTATATCTATTGTTCTCTTACTCATTGCTATCTTTGTTTATTCGTATTATTGTTGCCCCAGTGGCCATGAGAAAACCTTGTGGGATTCATGCTCTGCTTGGTTTACTGTTTGTCCTTTTTCATTATGCCAAAAGGGAGAAGTTATGTAGTGTTGAGTAAGGGAAATTGTAGATAGAGGGAACAAAATTGTTCTATTTATTAAAGGGACCTGGTAGGGAAGACATTGTAGACAGGGGGAACAAGCTGTAGAGTAATGGATATGGGTTATAGGGAGAACTTTTCATAATGATAAGCCTTTTACTATCATTAGTCTGTCATCATCAAAAGGAGGGAAAATATTATATTCTTGGTTTTGATGATCAATAAACTTATGAAGGGACCAGGTTTACATTTTGGCTACTTTCTTAAAATTTCAATGGTCAAGCTTACAGCTATAAAGTGTACTTTTCCTATAGCAGTTGGTGGAGTTGTAGTAGAAGTACTGCAGCTCGGGTGTACTTGTCCAATAGGATCACTCCTAGGTTTTTTTCTCTCATATATATGCATAGACATGACAAATAACAAAACCTAGTTTTTGCATTCAAGAAAAGTTGATATATTCTCTCTGCAAAAGTCACCTTTCTTCTTGATTGTCATGACCCAAAATTTCATTGAGTCGTGAGGGCACCCTAGGTGAACCCCCATTCTTTTATTGACCAATTAATAATTTAAATAATGCGAAAATAATATAAAATAAGCAACTAACTCCTATAAGTGCGGAATAAATGAGTCTAAGACCAAAACAATCCCAACCTGGAGACACTAAGTACAAAAGCATTCACAAATACCAAACAACTCTGAAAGAACTAAAGTCACCGTCTAGAAATAAATAAGACATGAAATAAAATAAGAAGTCTCTAGAATTTAGTACTGCCAAAGAGAAAACAGCTCACCCTAAACCCTAACCGCAACATATCTCAAATTGTGTATCAAATCAAAGTACCATTAGTACTTGACTCAGTCCCTGCATGCAAAAAGGTGCAACCGGTATAGGATGAGTACGGAAAACACGTGTATTTAGCAAGCTTTGATAACTGACCCTTTCTAGAAGTGATGACGAGATACAATCCTAACAATTCTTTTTCAGCAGTTGTAAGTATATAATAATAATAATTCACCCGAACAAGAGTTTATGGATTTAATGTCAAACCATGAATCAAATAAAACATATATTATCCGAAGTCAATTATACCACTAATGATATCACCATATCAGCTACACAACTGATTGTATCATAATGAGCCTCAAATATAACGAGTCAAATCAATATAAAAATCATCTCAACACTTCAACACTCAATTTAAAATGAAATACAATAAAGATGAAATGTAATATAATGAAATGCACTGGACAAGAACCTGTATATACCCGCTTTCTATGTTGGATAGTCGGGACCCATGGGGGACTCGCTAGGTCCATATACCTGATGGAACCATTTTCCATCGGCAATCACACATGTCGGAACCATTTTTCATCAGAAATAACACATGTTGGAACCATTTTCCATCGACAATAAGATACGCCGAAATTATTTCCCATCGGCATCACAAGAGTATGAATTTTCAAAAAATAACTCAATAGGCACTATTAGTTAATAATCATCATGCAACAATAAGAGCAATATGAGTGTGTATGAATATCACAAGTTCATTAACCACACAATCAAGGATCATCAAGTCACAATCAAGTATCACATAGTGCATAAGTCTCAGTAAATCAATCACATCACAAGTTGTGGAATATCGTCAACACATATATCAATTTAGTCTAAATTTACCCATATTATGACACTGGTACCCATATAAATGCTCGTGATCTCATTTATATGGGACCCTCTTATTACCCATTTCCCTTAAATTCATCTAATATATACAAAACTAGCACCTCAAAGAATTAAGAAATCTTTACTTGCTTCAAACCGAAGCCCAAGCATCAAATTATGAATTTTTCCTTTTCTAATGCTTTTGAATGATCAAAATCTATTCAAATATATAATCTCCATGAGAATATAAATCCAATGACACCCATATTGCCATATTTATTTTCGGCTAGAAAAATTGGGTGAAAAAGTCACCTCCAGCTTCGGAGCTGAATTTAAAATTTTCTTTCAGATTATGTTTATCCATAATGAAAAAAACTCATGCGCTGAATTTCAGCTAAAACGGATCGTTATTCGATCCCAAAATCAAGAATTCTTATTTTAAGAACCCTAGGCTTAAAATCTCAATTTTCTATCCAATTTTATGGATTAAAATGCTAATAAATGATTATAATAAACTGTAAATACTAAAGTAAAGGTTAAATACTTACCCTCTTGCTTTTACGAGAAAAATGCCACAAAAATTGCTTCAAACGGAGCTCTAGAACTCAAGATATGAAGAAAATACTCAATAATCACTATTTAATACACTGCCAGATAAAATAAATAAATTTGGTTGCTAAAAATAGTTTTCCATCGCTAAAAATCACATATCTGATTGCTAAAGGCGTGCACCAGATCCTTTTGCACCAACAACATTTATTTTCACTAAAATGGTCATAACATCATCATACGAACTCGAAATGCAAAAAAAAATTCCTATAATTTCTAAATAATGATATGGACCTACTTATTTAATCAAAACTCTATTTAGTGCTTGTTTGACTAGTTAGATATTATTTTTACTCAATTAAAAATTATTTTATCCTTTGCGATAAAAACCCCATCTTGACTTATCAAAATTGCATCAAACTTTTCTGATCACTCCTATAATTCATGCTAAGAATTTTGAAACTCTAAAAATAATTTTTGATATCTAGAACTAAAAACGGACCTCTGAGTTGTCACATTTTATGCTTAAACCATGATAAAACACATAAAACATTCAAATCCACTCGAAACTCATCAAAATTAAATTAAAATTTGCGGACAAGTCCAAAGTAATCTTACAAACCCATTGGAACTTTCAAATCCTTTATCTGAGCTCATTTAGTCAACTATTTGATCGAGTTCAACTCTTAACTTTAAATTCTATTAAAATGCAACTCGAGCGTCCGAAACATCCCGAAGACAAACCAAATACGTAAATCAATCATAAAATACATTTATGATCTATTGAAATCATCAAATCACTTATATGAGGTCGTTTAACTCAAAAATTCAACTAAAGGCTCAAATCACTCCACAACACCTCGAGATTCATGAAAATTATTCAACTAAGTCATAAATCACCCTTCGAAACTAACAAAGCTTTCAAAATTCGAATCGAAGCTCATTAACTTAAAATGTTGACTTTGGTCAAACCTCTCAAACTTTAAAACTTAAAACTGAAAATCCCATCCCGTCTTCATTCAATCACCTCAGAAATTATGGCACCCATTCCTACAAGTCATAAATAACACAATAAAGATACAAAAAGATTCACACTGGGGAAACGGATTAAAAATCAGAAAGTGGCCATTTGGATCTTACATTGATATTCAAAGACTGATTAGCAACAAGGGACCTGCTCATGATCAACTAAAGTTGTCTCTTAGTTCGTGTTGTTTTTAAGTCTTTGTAATTTGTTCTCATATTATAAACCTACTCTTCATTTGTGAAGTCTGTGTAGGTGTCTTTAGAATGTTTTTATTTTGTCACCAAGAAATATGTGTCAACTATAGTTAGTTAGTTATTAGACTAGAGTTAGTCGCGGTTATATCAGCTAGAGTTAGTTGGTCAAATCAGTTAGCGAGAGAGTTATTACTTTGAAGCCTTGTAATAGAGTTGTTGTAAAGGGGTGGGATTAAGAATCTAATCCTTTGGATTAGAAATTTAATCCTTTGGATTACAAGAGTATGTAATCACTGTTGCTCAAAGGTAGTGAAGTTGCTGAGAAATCCTACGCAGTAGATCATGATTTTACTCCCTTAGCAAGGAGTTTCCCACATAAACATTATGTGTCATTTATCCTTATTATCATAATTGTGTGTTAATCTGATTATCTGTAGCTTTTAGTCAAAGGACATGGTCCCTTGACTTGTGGTGGACCCATACAAGCCAATAGATCACCAGAAAGAAGGTTCTCATAATGACAATCACAAGTATTATCAGTGTATATGAAAAGTTGAAAGTCATTGTCAAACAGACTAAAGATGAAGTAGGTCTGAATGTAAGAGGAGTTGTTAAAATGTGATTAATGCTTGACTCTAAAATGAAAATAGTGAATAAACTAAATTGAATTGATAAAAATAAAATGAAATAAGATATATTATGTGTTTTTGGTGGATGATAATTCTTCAATATCATCATAGCTAGTGTTTTCAAAGGCGTTTCTGGGACTAGTTTGGGGGCAAGGCGACTAAAAATGCCCGGAGGCACAAATGAAAGGCGTAGATCTATAAGGCGTATGCCCTAAATTTTGAGGCATTAGTCTAGCAGTAAAAGCTTAATCCCGAGGCATAAAAGCAAAAGCCCGTGGAATTAAATTTGATTTGTTATTTTTAAAGTATTTTTGCTATAAATTATATATATATTTATTGGTGTAATGATATTTATACTTTATGTTATCATGTTTTTATATTGTAGTGATTTTTCTAAAAAATTTAAATAAATAAAACAACTCTCATAAAAAATGATACTGCCATAAATAATTCTTTTTAGATGATTATGCTTGAAATTGATAGGATAGAAATTTCATAACACTGTGTTCCTGAAGTAACTTTATCCATTCTTTCTCATTACTTTACACTTTTATCTTTTTATCCTTCATTGAAATATATAAATAATAATCAGTGCAATTATTAGTTGATGGTAGGAACTAGTGGATATGGAGATCGATGATGAAGTGGATGATGATATTATTTTAAAGATTATCTCGGCTATCATCATTTTTTGTATTGTTGTCTAGCTCAAATAATGATTAAAATAATTTTTTCATATTATTGGTTATTTATTTGAATTTATTTGCATAATTACTAAAAAATATACTTTTATTTATTTTCTTACTAATAAAATTGAAGATATATGAGAGTTATGCTCTGTTGATCCATGAAATTTGTGCCTCATATTTCGAGTTTATGCCTCATCCTGTATTACCAAAAACATCTCGTCTCACGCCCCCACCATTTTTAATATATTAATCGTAACCGAAATGCATGATTTTGGGCTAAGCTTATATTGGTTTTTATTGATTAATAAACTGTTATAAAAGAATCAGGTCTTTTGAAGATATTTGTTATGTTACTAACTAGGTTGCAAGTGTGTTTTACAGAAAAGAATCAAATATGTATAGGACTGTTGATCATGGGCTACAAAGTTGATTCCTAATACAAATTGAACTCCTTGAAGATTGATGTCTCCCAAGCGCACGCAAGTGCACGTGGTCATCAAGTAATATAGGATTTTGAAGTTCAGATATCATACCCACAGGGACTTGTTAATTTAATCTTTATAAGGTTGTCACTTTAATTTCACTATTCTACAAAATAATTAAAATGAAGATTGGTTTGAGTTATTAAACAATCAAAACTTTAAATATAAAAGTTGACTAAAAACGATTGTGAGCTTGATTGTATTTCGATGATAATGAGAGTTCTAGGCAATGGCACTTAGTTGATTTCAAGACGTAATTACACTAGTATGATTCTTCCTATGATTGTTAGTTGCAAGTTACTATCCCATTTCTTGCCACTATCCTTGGCATCCAAGAACTATTTCATGAACCCTAACGCCTATATCCCTATGGTCGCAGGAGAACAATGAATCGACAATTATGCCTACTTGTATTTCAACCAAACGGGGTTGAAGGGTATATCCCTATCCTCAACAACAACTTCTATCCTATCACCAATGGGTTCAAGGTTCTTTTAATTCCCATTCTGTATTTATTTTTGACTCTTTCGATTCCCTTTTCCAAGTTCAATCAAAAGCCAACAGATTACTTACAAGGTGATCAATCTCATAAATAATAAATTAACATAAATAAATACAAACAACCATAATTGAATAATTGAAACAATATTAAATTAGTATTTCAAACATTCAACCATCCACCATGGCCACAACCCTAGAATATAAGTTTAGTCACTCATAGACAAGCGAAAAAATGAATACTTAAACATTATCATGCGAAAATACAAGTAAAGAAGAGAAAAATCTAGTATAGAACTTTGTATTCCTTCCAAACGGCTTACAAGCCTCCACAAACAAACTACGGAATGTAAAAATGATTAAAGACTGATAAAAGATCCTTAACAAATGACCTACGGCTTATATTTATAGTTGAGCCTTCAAATGATGTTTCTGCCCTCCAAAACTTGGCATTAAAATCAGCATTTTCTGCCCCAGAATGACCCTGGCGCGCCACCCCACCTATCTCACCATAGACTTAGTCAAATTTTCAATAATTTCAGCTTCGGATAGGCCCTGGCGCGCCGCCCCCTCTATCTCGCCAAGGTGTTCATCAAATTTCTCTAAGTCTGGACACCTCTGGCGTGAGGCACCATTCATCTTGCCAAGGTTTATGAAGTGCAATTCTCTGAAGTTCAAGTGCTGGCGCACATAACACCGACCTAAAAATTTGTTTTCTGAAGTTTGGGACTTAGCCATAGCACCAGATCCTTCAGCTCCTCAAATCTTCACTCCTTGGATCATTTTGAGTCCATTTTTCTTAGTTTCCTACTCAAATCATTCGTTAGCATATAAAACACATACACACATGAATTTAAGCATAAATTAAGGATACGAACTCAAAACGTGATCAAATATGGGTAAAAACATAGCAAATGGGCATAAAGATATGCCCAACATCACCACCCTACACTTAAACCATTGTTCATCCTTGAACAATCCTTAAAATACACCTAAACTCATGTTTTATCATCACACTTGAAACCTCTATCAATTCATACTCAACCAACTAGCCTGGAGCATACATAAAGTGATTTATCATAAGCAACACAATTTTATCAGGCACATGTGAAAGCTTCACAGTCAAGAGCACACAAGCTCTATAAATGACTCATCTTTTCAACACAAAGGGCCAACATGATTAAATGTGACACATGCAACAAGTAGTACATTGAATTAGACATTTTGTTCCCCTCACTTTTAATGATGTTCCTCTCTCAAATTCATCAATGTAAAGACACGGAACGCAATAAGTAAGGCAGACTCACACTCACAAATTATGTAATGCATATATGTAATATACCATAGGCTTGCCCTTCATGTACGTTTAGACTACCTAATTGCTTCAAGAGATTAAGATTGCAAGAACTTTTTCTTATTGTAACGTCGACTAAAGGACAGGCAGGAATGATATTTCTTTTATAGTAGCTACCACCCTAAGCACTTTTAAGACGTCTTTCACTTTTTCTTGTCCAGCACTTCTTTCCTTGTTTGTTCACCTTTCACCTACTCGCCCTTGTATTTTCTTTTCATGCCCCATTTTCACTACTTGACTGCTAGTTTCCTTCTCATAGAATAACTAAGGATTTTGCAATTAAAGCTTTCTTTTTCATTTCTCTAGCAGCAAGTAGACAACATAATTTTATGGGGATCCCTTCTTCTCACTTTTCTTATCTTACCACAACTTTTTTATTTTTCCTTTAACATTATACTTTGGTGGACCTTTACTTTCAAATCTCAAAGTGTATAAGACTACTTTGAATTAAGAAGTCTGAGGTCTCAAAAAAAATGGATTAAGCTATTTTCATGGTTAAAGAAAAAATAAGGCTTTAGGCTTAAAGAGGTTAACTAGGGAGAATATACAGCAACGTAAAACAAATGTAGAAAGAAAGAAACAAAAAGGCTTATACAAAGAAATGCCTTGATCATCTCTCAACTCACTACCAACTAGTTATCCTACATACACTAAGGAAAGTTCTAGATGCTATAATATATACGCATAAAATAAAATAACTACCTTTCATGGCAATAAGAATCTAGTCGGTTTCTATAGCTACACATTCACACAATCACATTGAATGACAAGTTTAATTAATTATTAAGCCTAAGGATATGTTGAGTCAAATAAAAGAGATATGTGTGTTTCATGGATCCTCACTCATGCAATCAAGATGACAACTCTATTTACTCCAGCATAGAAGCTAAGTAGAATATCAACAAGCATACAAGCGGATGACCTATGATTCAATCCTAAAAAAAATTATGATGAATCTTCCCTTAAGACGATCATCATCCATCTATCATACGAAAATGTCTTTACTCTACGACTACAACGACTCAAACAAAGTAAAAAAATTGACTCCAAAATAAAGCAACCAAAAATAACATAGTCAAGATGAACAACAAGTCAAGATATCCCAGGCATCTAAGTCAACATCACCATACTAGCTATTACAACCCATGACCTACGAATCATCAAGCTACTACTACGAGGAATAACATAATAATGCTACGACCTAATACAAATATAGCAATCAAAGAATAACAGAAATCTGAAAGAACTTTCCTCCACCCCACACTTAAAAAGGTGCATTGTCTTCAATGCATACAAAATCATATCATACAGGGACAGAAAAAGAACTTCATGGGTCGCTAAGCATCATCCTCGGGATTGTACTCCTCATCCTTGTCAACATCATCATCTTCGCCATCAACCTACATGACGCCCGTAACAACATCATCATCCTCATCCATACCTAAGTCATCAACACCGCCAGTAAGGACTGTGACCTCATCATCATCAAGAGGCTCCTCAAAGGTTGGGCCCACTCGGCATATCAACATAGCACTTTCCATGAGGGGGTACCATGCCTCTAAAGCTGTCATCTCTTCTACAGTGGCAGGTCATGGGTTGTAATAGATCTTCTCAGTGGCAGGTCATGCTAGCCTCAGCTGTAGATCTAGCATCCCAAATATACGACCCTGCCAGCTCTTATCATGAGCCTGACGATCAGCTATAGTAAGAAGAGGGCCTGTGGAAGGGATAGTCTCATTCACCTTTGTAACATCCATCATCTTTCCAGCCAGGTATCCTACTAGAGGTAAGATAAGTTCTGCATCCTCCTCCTCAATACCTACCTCTCGTAAAAACATGGTCAAGAGACTGTTGTGACAATATTTCCATCTATAATTGTCTCGTGATCTTCTCATATTATCAAGAAGCACAACACCAAAATTGATCGGTATACCCTTCACCAACATGTACACCAAGACAATCCGCTCTCACGTCACCTCTGTCATATGTGTCCCAGGGAAAAAGATAGTACATACCAACTTCACCCATACCTTTGTCTCTTTATTCAGATAAACAAACACAAGTGTGGAATGAGTGCCATTTTGATCCCTCGCCTAACGGGCGGATAAGTGCTCACCACATAGAGTGGACGGATGTCTCTATATGGAGGCTTCTCCAGCAAGATGAAATACTCCGAAGGGTCTACAACATGTGTTTCTAAGAAAGCGTTGAACCTTTTAGTTGTGAATCATAGCATCTATCCTATGATCTTTACCTTTGTGCTCTCTCCGAATGAGGTATCCAATTTGCGTAGAAATCCCTCACCAATGTGAGGTTGCACCTCTCCGGCTCATTAAATATGTAACCAACTCCCAACTCACGTATCTTATCCCAAATGGCCCGAAACTCAAGTGCTAAATGGCCCTCGTGTATCCAATTCTCAGGTGCATACTTAGCATCTTTTTGAGTGTTGAACCAAGCAAGCCCATGAGGCTATACTGCTTTTGCACCAATCTCCTCAAGGGTCCGACTTTGGAAGCCGAAGAACTAGCTCTTTTTTTGTATTTTCTAGTCCTCTTGAGACTTGGATCCGCAAGAACCACCTCATTTCCTTTTGATGTCATGGTACCTAACAAGAAAAAATCAAGAATTTCACAAAATTAGTTTGTGAACAAAATGGTAACTAATTAAGTGTTGAAGGAGCAAAATCCACCCCACACTTAATTTGCTAGCATACTTGTGAGAATTTGTCAAATACGATACTCAAAATTTCTCCCATCATCATCCAATCTCAACAATTCGCAGATATTCACTAACTCCAACTACAATAAAGTTCATAGATTTTTTTCTTTCTTTTCTACACTCCTCTAACTTCAACTTTTTCAAGATTATCTCAACCGGGTCATCCCTCTCACTTTCCTCCTCCAATTCATAATTCAAGTCATTCATGTATGGAAGTAGCAATATTCAATTTAATCAACAAGCAATAAGCAATTTACTAGCATCCAACATGAATTAACCAAGAATTTTAACAACTCAAGCATTATTCACATTCATGAATTTAAGACTCGTGTATTTTCTCTTTATACAATTAATGCTTTTACCCACCACTATTCAAGACTTCAATTCACCAACCCTCATCATCTCCACAAGTTTAAATAACCATATTCAACCAAGAATTAAGCTATCTAACAAATATACATGCTATCATGGAAGAATTTAAGACATTAAGCTCATAAATCCAAAACATGAAATTCAAACTTTTTCACCAATAATGGTGATTTGGGTTCTAAATCTTGAGGGAGAAGGGTGTGAGAGTATGCTTTCATCATTATCTAACCAATAGAGAAGAAATATACTTACTTGAGTTGAAGATGAGAGGTTCACCAAAGCTTTGGAGAAGACAACAATGGAGGGGAGAGGGGAAGAGGAAGCTACGACTTAAGAGAGAGAGAAAGAGAGAGAGAGAGAGAGGAACTTTTTGCTTTTTGTTTTTCAACTTTTTGAGGGAAAAGGATGAATGAGACTTTAAATAAAGAGGTGGGGCATGGCTTTTATGTAATTTTAAGGTATTTTGAGTCAACATTGACTCAATTTGACCAAATATAGGCCATGGCGTGCCGCCCCCTCTATCTCACCACAGACTTAGAAAAAAATTTCTTTGGAGATAGGAGGCTGGCACGTCGCACCACCCATAGACTCATCTGACAATTTTTTTTCTTCTAGGATTTAACTCTTGGTGCCCCACGTCAGGCATCTCACCTCAGACTTACACTTTTTTAGCTCAATGTCCCAGCTTGCTCTTACTTCTTACGCCCTGTTCGTCTTTACAAAATAAAGAAAAATATAAAAATTGTTAGAAGGATGCATTGCCTCCCACCAAGCGCCTTAGTTATATTTGTAGCACGACATTCATGGGTTGCCTCCCATCCAGCGCCTGATTTAACGTCGCGGAACGACTATGGTCCTCGTCATTCCTTCATGCGAGTGGACTTGTGACCATACCAAGGATCTGCTAAACTCTCATGCAACACATGCTACTCAAAAATCTAATTACAACCTCCAAATTCTCCCACCAGCTTCACTGTGAAGTCCTCATAATAAGGTGGCATTCGTGCTGCTTTGAACACTTCAAACAAAGCCTCCTGACCATCTACCCTCATAGACATCTTGCCCAACTTAACTTGTATGACAGCACCGTCAGTGGCTAAAAATCCTCTCCCTAAAATGAGGGAAACTACTGCATCTACCTCATAGTCTAAGATTATAAAGTCCACCGGTAGGATGAATGGTTCCACCTTAATCAAGACATCTTCAATTATTCCTTCAAGATAGGCTAAAGATCAGTCCGCAAGCTGCAATGTCACTGTGGGAGGACGTGGTTCTCCAAGTCCAAGAGTTCTGAACAGGGATGCAGGCATCATATTAATGCTCGCCCCTAAATCACATAAGGTTAAACCAACTTNTGAGTTTTTGCTTAGTTTTCGAGTCATTTATGTGTATTTTGTGCCCTTTCTCTTGAATTCTTTGTAGGTACTCCACCTGAGTAAAGAAAGCATGAAATTGCCCGGGGTCCTTTACTTTTTTGGGAATTTTGTTCTTGATCTGGGAACTGCACTCTTCCATAAGAGCTACAGTTTTAAACTCCGTATGCCTCCTCTTATTGGCTATGATATCCATGAGATATCGGGCGTAGTTCAAAACTTCCTGCAAAAGCTCCAACAATGGAATATTCACATGAACCTACTTTAACAACTCAAGAAATTTAATACAAGTTGTGTCCTCTGTCTTTTTTTTCAACTTTTGAGGAAATGGGGGAGGTGGCCTAGCTACTACAACCTTTAGTTGTGGGTTTCTAAACTCACCCACCTTAGTCTTGGAACTCACAGCCTATTTCTCATCAACTTTTTCTTTTCTAGGGATCACCTCGCGCGGCTCTTTACTATTGTACAAAAAAATTGCTCACATTTTCCTTGGGGTTCTTCTCGGTGTTACCTGGGAGTGCCCCCTATTGTCTACTGTTCTATTTTAGGGCCAATTGCCCCATATGCCTCAGAAATTCGTGGATGGACTTTTGTGTCTCATTAACCACCCGAGTCTGTTGCACCATCCATTGCTTCATTATCTTCTCAAGAGAACTACTCTATTGCTAGCCCTGTGGCCTTTGATAAGTGTTCTAGGGCCTTTGGAAAATTTGATTCCCTCCCCCTGAGGGATTTTCTGCATTCGGGTACCCCTGATGATAGCCATTACCTGTAAAACCTACACCATGACCTTGTTGTCCCACAAAGTATACAGATTCAGGATTAAGAGGACAACTTGAATAAGCGTGGCTTTCTCCACATGCCTCACATGATGGTGGTGGGGTTTGCACCTGATGTACCTGTTTTATTGGTCCTCCTGGTGGTGTAGTTACCAACTTACTGATCGCAACACCAGCTGGTTAATATCTGCCCCAATTTCCATAACACCATCCACCTCAAGCTTTCCTGGCACCTTTGTTACTGCAAATCCTCTACCTGAGTCTTGATAATCCTGACTCCCCGAAGACATAAGTTTAAGAGAGATTCAATTTCATCATAACTTTTGGACAAAATCTGTCCCTGTGCAGTAGCATCAAGGAGTATCTTAGACTCGGACTTCAGACCCTCTATGAAGTTGTACTCGATTATCTCCTTAGGCTGCATGTGGTGTGGACAATCTTTCAAGTAACCCTTGTAATGTTCCCATGCTTGAGCTAGCATATCCCCATCTTTCTGTATAAATTTGGAGATCTTTCCCCTAGTTCCTTAGTTCTTCTCGAAGAAAAGAACCTGTTAATGAACTTATTAGAGAGGATCTCCTAAGTAGTGATGGAACCTGCAGGATCATTTTGAAGCCACTCCTTGGCTTCCCCAATTAGTGAGAACAAAAAAAAAGAGTCAGCTTGACATATTCATCTGATATGTTCTGCTAATGAAAATTTTTACTCAGCTCCACGAACATCATCATATGCCTATAGGGATCCTCGTGTAGCTTGCCCTGATATTGGCAAGTGTTTTGGACCAACTGAACGGTCCCTTCCTTCAGCAGTTCAGCTCAAAGTTCCCAATGATGGACGATTTGATGATTGCTTTAGAAGCATTCTCCAGATTAGGCCTAGCAAAATGCATCACTGGAACTCTCTCATTATCTTTACATGTTGCCTGCCCGTCATTTTCCATAGCTAACCTTCGAAAGGTTCTCTCTATTTCAAGATCAAGAGAATCTAAAAGTGGTCCTTGACTTCTCGTACTTGGCATACACTGAGGCAAACAACCCTGTAAACATCAAGAAAAACAAGAAACAAACGTAAAAGACAGACTAGTGAAATAAAATTCTAACCTACAAATGATTAAGAAATATTCAAGTCCCCGGCAATGGCGCCAAAAACTTGATGTCGCCCAAGCACACGTGGTCATCAAGTAATATAGGATTTTGAAGTCCATATATCATATCCACAGGGACTTGTCAATTTAATCGTTATAAGGTTGTCACTTTAATTCACTATTCTCCAAAACAGATAGAATGAAGATTGGTTTGAGAAATTAAACTATCAAAACTTTAAATATAAAATTAACTAAAAACGATTGTGGGCTTGATTGTATTTCGGTGATGATGAGAGTCTAGGGCAATGGAACTTGGTTGGTTTCAAGTTGAGTTTTCAAGACGTAATTACACTAGTACGATTCTTCCTATAGTTGTTAGTTGCAAGTTACTATCCCATTTCTTGCCACTATCCCTAACATCCAAGAACTATTTCATGAACCCTAACGTCTATATCCCTATGGTCGCAGGAGAACAATAAAACGACGATTATGCCTACTTGTATTTTAACTAAACGGGGTTGAAGGGTATATCACTATCCTCAACAAGAACTTCTATCCTATCACTAATGAGTTCAAGGGTCTTTGAATTTCCATTCTGTATTTATTTTTAACCCTTTCGATCCCCTTTTTCCGAGTTCAATCGAAAGCCAACAGATTACTTAGAAGCTAACCAATCTCATAAATAATAAATTAACACAAATAAATACAAACAACCATAATTGAAGAATCAAAACTAGATTAAATTAGTCTTTCAAACATTCAACCATCTACCATGGCCACAACCCTAGAATATAAGTTTAGCCACTCATAGACAAGAGGAAAAACGAATACTTAAACATCATCATGCGAAAATACAAGTAAAGAAGATAAAAACCTAGTGTAGAACTTTGTCTTCCTTCCAAATGGCTTACAAGCCTCCACAAATGAACTATGGAATGTAAAAAATGATTAAAAACTGATAAAAGATCCTTAACAAATGACCTAAGGCTTATATTTATAGTTGAACCTATAACTGACGCTTCTGCCCTCAAAAACTTGACTTTAAAATCAACATTTTCTACCTCGAAATGACCCTAGTGCGCCGCACCACCTATCTCACCATAGACTTAGTCAAATTTTCAATAATTTCAGCTCCGGATAGGCCCTGGCGCGCCGCCCCCTCTATCTCACCAAGGTGTTCGTTAAATTTCTATACGTTTGGACACCTCTAGCGCGGGGCACCACTCATCTCGCCAAGGTTTTTGAAGTGCATTTATCTAAAGTTCAAAGACTGGCACGACGTACCAGCCATAGCACCAACCTGAAGTTTTTTTCTTTGAAGTTCGGGGCTTGGTGCGGGGTGCCATCCATAGCACTAGATCCTTCAGCTCCTCAAATCTTCACTCCTTGGATCATTTGAGTCCATTTTGTTTAGTTTCCTGCTCAAATAAACTCAAATCATTCATTAACACATAAAACAAAAATATACACATGAATTTAAGCATAAATTAAGGATTATGAACTCAAAATATGATAAAATATGGGTATAAACATGGCAAATGAGCATAGAAATATGCCCAACGTCAAAGATCTTATTTTATGAGCTATAATCATTACATCAACTAAAGGAATTCATGAACTACAAGGAAAATATTGTTACACTTGAATAAAAGGAAAATATTTATGGTAAAAAAAAGAGAAATGTGGGGAGTTGGAAACAAATAAGGAAACCAAATTCCCAACCTCACTCCTATATAAAGCACCACAGTGTTACTGTTTGAGGCTTACGCTATTTCTTACAAACACCGAGTTTGATCACTCTTGGTAAATAACAACTAAGTATGAAGGTGTTGTGAAGGATTCAAAAAGCTCAATGAAAGAACTAGATCAAGAAGAAGAAACTACTTTAGTTTTTGAGTTGTTTAAGCTTGATTCATTATTTTTTAATTATAACATATCCTGCTTTTAAGAAGTATTATAGTAGGTGAATAGTTTTGAGTTTTCGTTTAGCTTTCTAGACTAAAGTTTTGTAGTCTAGAAAAGGTAGTTATAATTGGGTTGATTATAGGGGTTAAGGTACTAGAGTTTACAAACTCTTTGATTATTGAGTTTAAACCTAAAGCTTCTCTTTGAAGTTAATGAATTATTGAGACAAATTCTATGAGGGTAGGTCATATGTTTTACTTCTTTGAGCAAGGAGATTTTTCATGTAAAATCTCTTGTGTGATTTAATTTTCACACTTTATTTTTTATTTTATGTATGGGTTACTGATGTTGAAGAACCACATCGCGAAAAGCAGGCAAGACACAATTTACCCCTCTTGAATCTAGGTTCTTTACTAAAATAATAATTGGTATCAGATCAGGTTTTTTCAAAGTTGTTACACCCCATAAATATGTATCAGTTAGTAGGCGTACGTGTGGGTTGTGATGAGTAAAGAGAGCTTGTTGCGTGTGGGAAAAGCCCTGGAAGTGGGGTCGGACAGGACCAGCGCGCACAGGGCCAGCACAACGCGCCAGCCAGCAGTACGCTGGCCAGCGCGGTGCGCCAGGCCTGCTGGCGCCTTGAGAGGCACGATGCACCAAGCCCACGGAGGGCCACGACGCGGGGGCTTCTTGGCGCTTTGGGTGGCGCGGGGTGCCCCCTTGCCCCCGCCCTTAACTATATATAAACCCCTCTCTCTCATTTAAATCATTTCATTAAAGAAACCATGGCCAGAGAGAACATACCACACAACTTTCACTTAAAATCCCTCCGATTACGCTGCTAAACACCATCCAAACTCAAATTAACTTCAGGTATTGAGTTCTAAACCTGCAGGGAGCATTTCTACGGAGTTATTTTCTCGACATACGCCCAGCAAATCGAAACTCTGCCAAGTAAAAGTTATCAGAATTGCTCCAAATTGATTCCTAAACAATCACATGCATTGAGTAAGCATTTCTCCCTTCTAAACTCTCAGGAAATTATAGGTTTTCGGCTGTATTTTTGAAGTTGAATTATAGTTATTATTAATGCCAAAAGTTATCATTTTTGCCGAATATGGTATTGAAATTAGTCCTATTCTATTAGTATTACGGTCACAGCTGGGAAGAACTGCTGATTGCAGGTTGGACCTCACCAGTTAAATCAGAATCAGCATTTGAGGTATGTAAGGCTTATTCCTTCGGCAAGTTATTCTCGTCGTATAGCGATACGACCCATGTTTTAAACATTGATAACGATCCTATATGTTGTAATTAGTTGTTGCTAGTATATAAAGATCAGATATGCTGTAATTAGCTGCTATTAGTAGATTACGGTTACATATGTTGTGGTTAGTTGCTAGAAAATGTATAAAGATTATTTTTGCAGCAACCCTTTTTAGGAAAGAACATGTTAAGTGTGGCACATGCTAGAAGCTTCATAGAAACTCCTCTGTTCTCTAGTTCATTGTGTTAGTAAAATCGAATGTTTTAATGTCAGGCCACGACCTTAGAAGCTAGTGGATAGTTATTAGGCCTGAGTTAGTAAGTTGAACAGCATAGGCATAGCTTGGAGACATAGCCACCAGTTTGGCGCCTGTATTGTTAGTGAAGCACGCCTAGAGGCCATTGGCATTCCCTCACGCCCCAGGACTAGAAATTTATATAGGATGACCATACTTTAGAGTCAGCGGCACTAGGGTTGTCTAGTGAACTGAGTGACAGCTTGCCATCTAGTTAGCTACTACCAGTGATTGTCAGTTCCAGTTGACTTAATATTCATCATACAGGTCATCCAGGAAGCCAGCCCAGTCATTCAGGTCAAAATATACCCGTGGGTACCCTAAGGAAGGGAACCTTATTAGCAGTTAGAGGCAGGGTCAACGCCCTAGTCTGTTCCTATAAGATATTCAGGTACAGATTGTCATGAGTGGCTAAGTCCATATAAACTTATCTATAAGGTTAGGAATCGCCCAGAAAAGTCATACAAGATCTAAGCAGACCAAGTTAAGGTCTAAAGGACTAGAACCATGTTAGCACAGTATTACCCTTAGGCTAAGGATGTCAGTATGCTGCCTGTGTAGGATTAGGGGTTGACCACTCAAAAGCATGTTCGGTTAGTAGCAGCCCTATGATCACGGGAAAAAATATAGGTCCCGTGATACGCTTTATAGCTTAAATTAGTCGTGTTGTCTAAGCTATTTGATACATTTTCATGTGATTTTATATAAA
>JACEIK010001239.1:282016-294551 GCA_018107945.1 Datura stramonium
TGAAGGTCTCATGATTCTTTAATTGGATAGGAGTCGAAAGATCCAATCCATAGGCGATTAATTCCTGACTAACAACCGAAGAGAAGATTGACTGATTTGACTTAAGAAATTACATCCTTGCATGCTTTCCTTAACCTCAGCTTGTTCATTGCTATTGTTCAGACATTAAAATACAATCTTTACTTGGGTTCGTATTAACTATTAATATTGACTCATAAAACATTATTTGATTTGTTGTCTACCTTTATAGTGATATCGTTCACTAACAATTAGGATAATTACTACTGTAGTTCAGTCCCCATGGGATCGATACTTGGCTTGAAATAAAGCGACTTTACTACTTGTACGACCACGTGCACTTGCGTGTAGTTTGGTCCGAACTGTGCCACTTGTGGGTTTGAGCATTCTCCACTTGGATTCCATCGGACTCCATGTTTACCATCGAAGAAGCTCGTATCATGCAAACTCTATTTTAACGATCTAGTAAAGTAGCATTTTCTGCTTGATGTTTCTACAGCGGCTAGCTCCATATTTTGAGAGTCCTGTGATGAAGTATTTGATGGGACGTTCAGCTTGTTTTGTTTAATGGCCTGAGTGATTTCATCCCCGGAGTTCTCATAGGGTGCCTGATATTCTTTATCACTTTACGGACTCCTTCCCAGTGAAGATGTTTATCAGTGTGGTTCCATCGTGTCCATTCTTTTGGCCACACCTCTTTTGGAATGCTCTTATTTTGCTAGAAGATAAACCTTTGTGCTTCATAGTATTCCTCTTCCAAGGACAAAATAGATACTGGAAAATTCCAATGATAAGAGAGTTCTGGCTCGGCATGAACTTTCCTGTCGGTTAACTTTACTGGCGGACACAGCATGAATATCTTTGCATTGTATGAATTCTTGAAGTATTGAACCCAATACTTTCGCAGCCTGAACCACTATAGAAATATTTTTAAAGCTGGTTCAATCTTGTCAAAGCCCCTGAACACGTTGCATTTGAATTCCATCTTGATGTAATAATGGTGACATAAGTACCAGAAGGACCATAAGAGTTCCTATGGAAAATCATTAGCAAGTGGTATGAACACATAACAAAACAGGTATTTCGGGTTGACTCCATAAGCTTTTATGATGGATCCTCCATATTTTCTAAAAACTTGTAGCTCAAAAAAAGTCCGTCATTTTATTAGGATGGATCTATCGAATGGGTCCACATATTGACTGAACAAGTCTGGCGGATGGCTTGGAAACCTTGATTACCTGGGACCTGGTGGGCTCGTAATCATGAACACATGGACGGTAGGTTCTTTCATCTTCTTGGGTTTTTCTGGAAAAAACCTTTTTGCAAATTCATCCAGTTGGGATAGGAAGTCTGCCAGGAAATTATCTTTCCCTTTCAGCTGCTTCACCTAGAATTTGTAGGGAGAGAACCATTATGCCCATATGAGAATTTGCAGGTGTGGAATTATCTTCAGATTTAACTTTATCATCTTCGGGAATGCGTTCATATCCATCTCTACAAGGAATTAAGTGTGAATTAGTAAGAAGTTGAACTTCGTGATTCCATTCCTCACGGCTAGAATCTCTTTGAAGGTGGAATGGTAGTGCTGCTCTGAATCCTTGAATCTTCTCCTAGAATATCCACATATCCTTCTATGGACATATTTTTCTTCCATAAGAACTGCAGTCCGGTATTCATTGTTGGCATCACTCTACAGTATCTTCTTTCCATCTGATGGAATATGGAGAGTCTTCACCTGTTGGGACACCTGCTTGATTTTTTGGACAGCGTCATCCTACTCCTTACCCCATGCTTGGGCATTCTTTTTAATAATCTTTGTAAGTGGTGAAATATATGTAGAGACTTAAGGAATAAAATCTCTAACATAATTTATAATCCTTAAAAATCGTTGAAACTTCTTTGTGGTGAAGTTGGTGTGTGGAAATCTGAGTAATTCCTGACATATGTGCGGACCTGGACTATATGCTCCATTATTAAAATGCATCCCTAAGAAATCAATTTCTTTTTTAACAAGGACCATTTTCTTAGCAGAGAGCATAACTCCATTTGCTCTTACTATATCATGAAAATGACGGAGTAAGGCAAAGTGTTCCTCCAGAGTATCACTGAACAATAGGATATCGTCAATGTACTCTAGTGAGGTGTGGAGGATAGGTTGAAAGATTTTGATCATGGCTTTTTGGAATAGAGAGGGTGCAGGTTTCAGCCCAAATGGCATAACTTTCCATTGGAAGTGTTGGTCAGGAATGCAAAATCCTGTTTTTGGTCTTTCCTCAAGATGTATCCCCCATTGCCAAAATCCAGATTTGAGATCAAACTTGGAAAAATGTCTAGCTTTGGCTAAGTGTGAGAATAGGGTAAGCCTATTTGGTATAGGGAATTTATCATCTTGGAGAAATGGTTGAGTGGATGGTAGTTCATGACTAATATGGGTTTACCTCTTGTCTGCTCGGCTCTCTTGTTGACATAGAAAGCTTCACATACCCATTGAGAATCAGACAGCTCGATTAGTCCAAACTCCAAGAGTTCAGCGCACTCCTTCTTTGCAATCTAAAGGTGCTCTAGATTCATGCTAGAGTGGCTTGCCTTGGTTGGGTTGATGTTTTCATTCTTCTTGAATGAGAGTTTGATAAAGAATTCTTCATTCAACCAGACTGGGTTACGACATTTCTTCATGAACTACTTATGAGATTCAGCACATGAATGTTCCATCAATTGTTGCTCGATTTCTCTGATCTGTTCATCTTCATTGATCTGGAATAAGCGTGAGACTTCTGAGTATGGCTTGAACTGCTTTTTGAATTCTATTCCGTAGGCTCCAATGTGGAGTCCATCCTTGAGTTGTCTGAAGATATCGAATCCGATTATGAGATCCTTTCCTGGGACATCTGTCCCGAAAGGTTTTTTTCTGAATTTTAGTCTTGGGAAGAACTCAATTGTTATCGGATGTTTTGTGATGACCGTGATTGTTAGGATTCCATTTGATGCAGTGTTGAAGTTCTTGAAATGGGAAATCCATTGATCATTAGGAAGTACTACTGGATTCATCAATGATGAGGCCGCACCAGTATCCATGAATGCAATGACCTGAATTGGCTTATCCTATTTGGAGGGATAAACGTTCAGCTGGACCTAAGGAATATTGATAATGCTGTTGATTTCCTAAGCCTCTGAAATCTGGTAATGGTCATTCCCATGTTCTTCATATATTTCCATGGAGAAAAGAGTGTCCTCTGACCGCTCATCTTCTGCTGAAAGGACTGATTCGAGATCATTGTCCCTAACATCAACGTATTCTTCTATTTCGGTAAGAAGCCGGATAGATCTTTTAGCTTGAGGGCAGTTCTTTGCGAAGTGTCTGATCTTGTGGCAGATGAAGCATCTTTCATTCTTTAGGAACCTTCCTAGATGCTTTCTCCTAAAGTATTTTGTTCGCCTAGTGTATTTGGATCTTCCTCTAGTAGGCTTTGGCCATTTGAACTTCTTGTATTTCTTGTATCTTCTATGCCTTCTGGCATGGCAAGAGCAACTAGACCCGGTGATTAGGTCAGGTCTACTGCAAGCTTTATCAAGGGCTAGATTTTTGTACATGATCTACTTCAGAACAGATCTCTTTGTACAGATATCTTCTAGCGCCATGAAAATTGCTTGCCTTATATAGCAACTTGAGGGATTGTGATTGACTGAAACTTTTCCTCAATAATCGTCATAGTTCATCCTGCTAATATCTTTGGCAAGGATAAAATGAAGGCTGCTTCAAACTGGCGTGTCCACTAAGTTCAAATATTTTTTCCATTTTCTGGAAATGAATATCAATGACATCTTTGTTGAATGATACACATTTCATCTCGAAGAATTGTCTTTGTATCTTTTCTTGCCTCTGTCCTGTATTTCCAGAAAATACTTCATGTAGGATTCTGATGTTGAAAGCAAAGTCTTGGAATGTGAGGAATGTTGTCATACATCTCCATTGCGATCCACCAATCTCTAAGGATGTCGGAGAACCTTGATGTGAATGCTGACAGGATTAAATATTTCTCTCGCTCTACCAAGTGTTTCATTACCATCCAAGTAAGGAAATCTTTGATCCTTTGTGGCCATTTTGAAACCTTGACATCATCGAGAGTGAAAGTGTGGAATCCAGTTCCAACCAATTTTGGCATTGGTTGTTATGGTCTCATTTCTGAAATTGGGTCTTCTATCATCCCATCTTGATCATCATCGACTTCAAAAACTTCCGATACACTTGGTCGGTTCATGTATATCGGTGGATTTTCTTCCTCGGAGGTGTCTAGTTAGAGATCCTCACTTTACTCAATATCCATTTCTTCAGTTTCATCAGTAGGATTGCTGTCTGTTTTTTCTTCAGTGATGGATCCTTGCTATCATTTTCGTCTAAGCCAAAGAGTTTCGGAACAACTTGATCTGAGATCATCAAGTTTTCTAGATATGGCTCTTTTGAACTTTCTCCAACCTCTTTCCTTCTTTTGGCCTGCTTTTCTGCTGCAAGGGCATCTTTCCTTTCCCAAACCCATTTTGCAATGTCAAACTCAGTTTCCTCTTTGGGTTTTTGAGGATAAGGTGTGGGTTCATATGGAGTGAAAGGAGAGGTAGTACCTTGATGGGCCAATTTAGGTGGTTAGTATGTCTGTGACGACATAGGAAAAAAGGAGGATTTTGGAGAGTGGATTTGGGTTCTTTGTGGCTCAAAAGGTTCATGTCTTAGTAGTTTGATTTGTTCTTTAATGTAAGACATTTCCTTCTATTGCTATGAAAAGAAGTGGAAAAGTGAAGTGCCTGGTGGACAGATCTCATATTTCATATTCTGCAGTCGTAGTTCCAGGGCTCGGATAAGTCCGACATGTTGATTGGATGTCTGTGAAATGGATAAGTCAAGTGAAAGAGGGGATAGCTAGAAGGTACCGGATCGAGGAAGATCTCCTTTACTTCAAAGGGTGGAGAATCGTCGTACCTCAAGGTGGTGGGTTGCATAGGGACTTTATGAAGGAGGGGCATGACACTACATGGGCTGGTCATCCGGATGTGGAACATATGTTAGCCTTGATGTCCCGTGTTTATTACTGGCTAAAGATGGAAGATGATTCTGAAGGTTATGTAAAAACTTGTCTAGTGTGCCACTTGGACAAAATTGAGTGTAAGGAGGTAGGTTGTTGCAGCCTCTTTCGATTCCTGAAAGGCCATGGATGTTTGCTTCTATGGACTTTATTACTAGGTTCCCAAAGGTTGATGGTAATGCATCTATAATGGTGGTTGTAGATAGATTTTCGAAATACTCTATCTTTATTGCTGCTCCAATTATATGTTCATCAAAAGTTGCTACTAATTTAATTTTTAGGCATGTGGTTAAACTGTTTGGTGTGCCAGCTAATATTGTGAGTGATCGGGGTGCACGATTTACAGGTCGGTTTTGGAAAACATTGTTCAATATGATGGGGACTGATATGAAATTTTCAATAGCAAATCACCCTTAAACAGATGGTCAGACAAAAAGAAATAATCACTTGTTGGAGGAATATCTTAGACACTTCGTGATAGCAAGCCAATAGAATTGGGTAGACTTGTTGGATACAACACAGTTTTGCTACAATCTGCACAAGTCTTCAACAACTGAGATGAGTCCCTTCGAATCAATCTTAGGCAGACAACCCATGACACTGCTAGATGTCGCAAAGAAGAAGCATCAAGGGAAATGCTCAGCTGCTTACCATTATGCAAGGTACAGGCATGAGATGCTTGCAGAAGCACAAGACAGTTTGTGCAAGGCCCAAAGTCGTATGAAGAAATATATCGATCAGCATACACGCCCGTTGGAATTTAAGGTGGGTGACAAGGTGCTGATAAAACTCACACCATAGATTTGGAAACAAATTGTGAGTAAAAAGAGGCATTGAGGACTGGTTCCCAAATATGATGGCCCATTTGAGGTGGTGCAGAAGATAGGCGAAGTTGCTTATAGATTGAAACTAGAAAATTTGAAAATTCATCCAACTTTTCATGTTAGTATTATGAAGCCTTATTTTGAAGATGATACGGATCCGAACAGGCACAAAGCAAAGAGGGCTCCTCCTGTGGTGCGCACACAGTTTGAAGGAGAGATTGAACAAGTGTTGGACCATCAGGTGCTGGGCATGTGCAAGAAAAATAGGTGGACATAATTCTTGATACATTGGAAAGGCAAGTCCGTGGTAGACACGACTTGGGAGAAGAGTTCCAAATTATGGCAGTTTGAGAAGTAACTAGAGGACTATCTTAAGATGGCCTCGATGAGGACGTCGAGTTCAACTAGTGGGGGTAGTATGTTAGACCCCCAAGTTCGATCTTGATTGACATCGGCAATGGCGTGCCAAGGACTTGTGCACTACCCCTTGGCATGGGCACTTGTGGGCTCCAGAAGTAGTGCATGTAGCTGGATTTTTTGCATGTCATTTAGCTAAGGAAAGGCAGACTTGAGTGTTGGCATGGCGGCCTTGATCAGCAAGGGGTGATGGATAGGCGCATGGAACCTAGCGGGCGTGCATACAAGTTGTGGGATGGCTCGGGTAGGAGATGGAATGAGCAAAAGCTAGACAGGTGCAAGGCAGGCTTGTGGGCATTTTCATGGCATGGGCAAGGCAAGGAAGACTGCAAAATATTCTAAGTGTTGGACGCTGTGGGTGCTGAAGGCTGGAAGCATGTGCACTGGTAGGCACGCGTGCGACATGTGCGCTAGTTGGTCGGTTTGAATTATTAAATTTGAATTTGTAACTTCCTTTGGGAACACTTGTGCCTTATATGATGTTTTCTAGTTTCTTGTAAGCTGACATGTACTAGGCATGCCCCCCCCCCCTTGTAACTGCCGGTTGGAACATTTAAATTTTGGTAGTCAGAATTTGGCTAATGCATTGTGTCATTGTTAGCCTTGCAAATTTAGTGAGTCCTTTGTATATCTGCGAGATAATAAAGGTTGGAAATTATTTCCTGTAATTACTGTGGGTGCTCTGTACGTTCTGTTGTGCTTAAAATTAATCTAAGTTTCTTGACGACTAGACGTGTGTGTGAGGCTGAGTTGTGTTGTGTAGTGTCACTGTCTGGTAGTTGTGTGTGTGAAAAAATCACCCTTGTTGTAGAGTTTATCATTCTTGTTTGGTAAGATTCATGGGTTATGAGACTCGGATAGGTTGGGTAATCTTAGGCATGGTAGATTTTATTGTTATCCTTTGAATGAGCTGGTTGTATCTTTACCATGCTATTTTGGATTGCCGTGCTAAAATAACCACAATAGGGATGTCAGGGGTGTCTAGATTGGAGTGGAAGGGGAATTGTAGCCCTGTTCTAGAAAATTTATAGGGCACGGGTGTTCATCTTACCTAACCAATATTCGGGATACTAGTATAGAGGGTCCTTCCATAGAGTCGGTTCTCGTAGCTTGAGAGTTTCTAGAGGTGTTTTTCATGGATTTCCCTAGCATGTCACCAGACTGCAACATTGATTTCTACCTAGACTTAGAGCCAGGAACCAAAACTATTTCCATACCACCATATAGAATGGCATCAGCTGAGTTGAGAGAGCTGATGTCGCCCAAGCGCACACAAGCGCACGTGGTTGTCAAGTAATATAGGATTTTGATGTCTAGATATCATACCTAAGGTACTTGTCAATTTAATCATTATAAGGTTGTCACTTCATTTTCTCTAATCTACCAAATAATTAAAATGAAAATTGGTTTAGAAAACTAAAGTACTAAAACTTCAAATAAAAAATTAACTAAAACAAATGCAAGCTTGATTGTATTTCGATAATGATGAAAGACTAGGGCAATGGCACTTGGTTGGTTTCAAGTTCAGTTTTTCAGACGTAATTAAACTGGCGTGATTCTTCTTATGGTTACTAGTTGCAAGTTACGTTTAGCCTGTGTACCAAGCCCTTTTTGAAATGACCTCCAAAACTGAGAGGTAAATTGGGTACCTGTATCTGAGATGATTGATAAGGGCACTCCATGCAATTTGACTAGCTCCCGGATATACAGTTTGGCATAATCCTCCGCCGAATCTGTGGTTTTAACCGGTATAAAATATGCTGCCTTGGTAAATATGTCTACCACAACCCAAATAGAATCATATTGTCGACGAGTATGAGGTAGACTTGTGATGAAATCCATATTAATTTCTTCCCACTTCCAAGTAGGAATGTTGATATCCTGAAGTACACCTCCTGGTCTCTGGTGCGCAACCATTACTTGCTGACAGTTTGGGCACTTAGATACGAATTCTGCGATTTCCTTCTTCATGTCATTCCACCAATAGATTTCCCGTAAGTCACGGTACACCTTGGTGGAACCTGGATGGATAGAATACCTGGATCCATGAGCCTCATGAAACATCCAGCTCCTCAAATTGTCCATGTCCAGAACACATAAGCGACCCTAGTACCGAAGCACACCATCTCCCCCTTTGGAGAAGACCTCTACCTTCTGATTTTCAACGGCTTCCTTCAAATTTACATAAATTGGGTCCTCATCTTATCTAGCTTTCACATCAGTCACCAAGGACGATCTGATCTGTTCTGCACAACAACACCGCCATCGATCGAGTCAACCAACCTAACCCCCAACCTTGCGAGTCAATGCACATCCTTCACCAGCTCCTTCTTCCCTTCATCCACATGAGACACACTCTCCATAGAGAGTCTTCTAAGTGCATCCGCTACCACATTATCCTTAACCGGATGGTAAGGACACTCATATCATAGTCCTTGAGTAGCTCCAACCAACTCCTTTGTCGAAGATTGAGATCTTTCTGTGTGAACACATATTGTAAGATCTTGTGGCCCATAAATACATCCACGTGAACCCCATAAAAATAATGTCACCATATCTTCAAGGCGAATACCACCATGGCCAATTCAAGATCATTGGTCAGGTAATTCTTCTCATGAACTTTCAATTTTCTAGAGGCGTATGTTATAACTTTCCCGTGCTGCATCAACACACACCCAAGTCTGATCCTTGAAGCATCACAATACACCACGAACCCATCGGCACCCTCCGGTAGAGTTAACACTGGTGTTGAAGTAAGTCGGGTCTTCAACTCTTGGAAGCTCTTCACACAAGCCTCCGACCATCGGAATTTCACCTTCTTTATGGTCAATTTGGTCAAACGTGCTGCAATACATGAGAAAACATCAACAGATCTTCGATAATAGCCGGCTAGACCCAAGAAACTCCGAATATATGAAGGATTCACCGGTCTAGGACAATTTTTCACCACCTTGATTTTCTGAGAATCCACCTTTATACCCTCACTTGATACAACATGGACCAAAAATGCTACGGAGTTCAACAAAAACTCGCACTTGCAGAATTTGGCATACAATTGACGATCCTTGAGAGTCTGAAGCACTACTCTCAAATGAGCGGCATGCTCCTCCTCGCTTCGTGAGTAAATCAAGACGTCATCAATAAACATAATGACGAACATGTCCATATATGTCTTGAACACGCTGTTCATCAAGTCCATAAAATCTTCAGGAGCATTCGTTAGTCCAAAAGACATAAATACAAGCTCATAATGACCATACCGCGTCCTGAATGCTGTCTTCGGAAAGTCACTCTCCTGAACCCTAAGCTGGTGATACCCTAACCTGAGATATATCTTGAGAAACAATTGGAACCCTGAAGTTGATCAAATAAATCATCAATCCTGGGTAAAGGATACCTGTTCTTGATAGTGACTTTGTTCAATTGTCGATAATCAATACACATGCGAAGAGAATCATCTTTCTTTCGGACAAAGAAAACTGGTGCACCCCATGGGGACTTGCTTGATCTAATGAAACCCTTATCTGAAAGGTCTTTCAACTGCTTTAGCTTATGTGGAAACATTCTATATGGAGCAATATATATAGGTTGCGTATCGGGAAGAAGGTCAATACCAAAATCGATCTCCCGCTCAGGAGGGATTCCTGGTAAATAATCTGGAAAGACCTCTGGGTACTCTCGTACTACTAGAACTGACTGATAGTTGGGGTCTCAGAGTCAACATCCTTAACCCTAACTTGATGGTACACACACCCCTTAGAAATCATCTTACTGACTTTAAGGTAGGAAATGAAATGACCTACAAGCACAACTGAACTATCCTTCCATTCTAAGACTGGCTCACAAGGAAATATGAACTCTACTGCTCGAGTTCTACAATTAACTAAGGCATAGCATATAAATAGCCAATCCATTCCAAGAATAACATCAAAATCGGTCATGGCTAACTCTATCAAATCTGCTGAGGTGAGCTTCTGAAGACTGAGACCGGGCAACCTTTATACACCCATCTAGCTACAACTGAGTCACCTACTGGAGTAGAAACTGAGAAGGGTTCTGACAAGACTTCTGGACTAACTCCGAAGCTACTAGCCACATAAGGTGTCACAAAAGAAAAGGTAGCTCCTAGATCTAACAGAGCATAAACATCAAGATGGAAAACTCGTAACATTCCAGTGACTACATTTGACGAGACCTCCTGCTCCTGGAGGCAAAGGCATAAAACCTGTTCTGGCGCTGACCGCCACCTACACTGGTAGATGCCCCCTGATGTTCTGAGCATGCAGGAGGGGCTGCAGAACTAGAAGATAGGCCTCGGCCCACATCCTGATCCTGTCTCACTACTGGGCAATCTCTATGCATATATCTGGGCTTCCCATAACCAAACACAAGAACCTGAACCTGCCAAGCACTGCCCTGTGTGCCTCCGACCATATCTGCGACAAGCTGGGATGCTAGAATCTATGGGTCTGTTGCTCTGACCCCTCGATCCTGATGCTCACCCCCTCTAATCGTGCCTTAGTCTGGATGGCACACTCAATGCTAAAGATGATGGGGATGATGATCTCTTATGGGTCTACTGTCGGTGCCCACCACCTGATCTCGGTTGAGAGAATCTGTGGTCATCGGTCCTGGACCTCTTGCCCTCCGTCTCTCTCATATGTTCCACCTCCATCTGCTGGGCATACAAAACCATTCGAGGGAAGTCCATGTATTGGTGTACCATAGAGGTCCTACAATCCTTGTCCAAATAGCCCGCTACTCCATGCATGAACTTGCTCACCTACGCCCTCTGATCTACCACTAACTCTGGGGCGTATTTCAATAGGCAGTATGAACTCAAGGGCATACTCTTGCACCGTTATCCTCCCTTGTTTTAGATTTATGAACTCAGCTGCCCTCAGCTCCCTCATCTCACGAGGGAAGAACCGATCTAAGAATGCAGCATGGAACTCTTCCCAAGTGACAAGACCTGCTTCGGCGACCCTACTATCCTTCCCTTGACGAAACCAGATATGCGCGACCCCTTTCAACTGGTAAGAGGCTAACTCCGTGCCCTTAACCCCATTCACCCCCATGACTTGGGTTATCTTCACTATCTCATCTATGAACTCATGGGGGTCCTCATCCACTCTTGACCCAAGGAACTCAGGCGGGTTCATTCTCAGGAAGTCTCTCACTCGAGCCGTCGCTGCATTGGCATTTTGCAGAACATGCACAATGGCCTGCTGATTGACCTGAGCAGTCAAGGCCTACACAAGCATCTGAATAGCAGCCCGAAACTCATCACGAGCAACTAGCTCTGGTGCTTGGGGCTCCTGAACAGGTGGGGCCTGCTGGTGCCCGTTTCCATTGCCATCCTCGTGGCCTTCTCCATTGCCATACCTTCTACCATTCATATTCTTCGGGGAGCCATGATTCTGCAATCACGAATAGCACGAATTAGAATGATAGGGAGAAATTTCATCACATGACATAGATAATAAAAGAAGGTAACATTTACTAAACGTCTCGTAATAAGTGTGGTATGCTTCACACTAATGAAAAAGCCTCTACTTAACGCGGCTTTCAAACACCCTAGGGCACTTCAAACCTATCGCTCTGATACCAGGTTTGTCATGACCCGAACGGAGGCTCGAATCGCAACACGGAACAAGGAGCCCCGAAAGACCCCAAGTCGACCCATGGCATAAGCATACCTCTAACTCAATCAATGAAACTTAATAATCAATAATAAAATCATAGCGGAAGTCTAAATCAACCATAACATCTGAATACAAATCAAAAGCTGAATACATACATATGTATGAAAAGCCTCTAAGCATGATGAGTTGATGGGACATGTCCCCAACTAACTCAACAAAATTGAAACTAAAATACATATAGGAAATTTGAATAGTCTAGTCCTCGGGAGATGAGGACTCACCAACAACGTACAATGCAATCTCAGAAGATGGACAATGCGCGGGGTTGAACCTGAGAGCCCGGTTTTGTATCACGAAACAATACAGCATAGAGAATGCGGTCAGTACGTAGAATGTACCGAGTATGTAAGGTAAGTAAAATTGCTTAAGTAAGTAAAATCATTTAAAGACAATGCATAATGTAAACATAAACATTAAGAATCTGAGAGTAGGGCTTGCATGCATTCTTTCTGAAAATCATGAACTCTTTATAACATAACGTCATAACTTCGTAACT
>JACEIK010001240.1:43085-53875 GCA_018107945.1 Datura stramonium
AGAATTCATACAAGCAATTGAAATTAAAGAGAAAAAGGAAGAGAATTAACCCTAGGAATTCTTCTTCTCAACTGCCTGCTATCCACATTCTTGCTCAAAAATGTCAGATTGTTTAAAATAAAACCTAAGTGTGCTATTTATACTAATGAGAATTTTTCCCAGAATAACTGACAACGTGGAACGTAGTGTATCGCGGAGCATCACCTCCGTGCCACGGCCCTGTCGCGGACCTTCACTGGAACTCAGCTTCTAGGTAAATGCACTTCAGCGTGGCGCGGCGTGTATCGCTGAGCCTCACCTCCGTGCCACGGTGCCATCGCGCACCTCCACTGGAATTTGACATAAAATCCATCTCTAGGCAGACTGCTTCCGCGATGGTAGCGTGACACGACCCCATCGTGGAGCCCCTATTTTGGCCAATTGTCCTTGTCGACTTCCGCTTCTTGCTTCCGAGTCCATTTCCCCACTTCACCAACTTGTAGATTTGCTTCCAAAAATTCCTTCTAGACTGTAAAACAACACTAATCATGTTGGTTAGTATAAATCCACATTTACATAAAAATCATATGAGAATGCACACATAAAAGTAGATAAACTAGTAGAAATGAAGTATTAAAGTATCACTTGGGCATGCAATTATGCCCAAGATCACATGGCACTCTAAAACTCTCAAACAACATACGAATGGTCCGACTAAACGTTAGAAACTTATGGGGTGTAACAATCTCATCATAATCATACATTCATCATCATTCTCTTCTTTCATGAACTTCTTATCCACGGGCATTCAATTTCATAATTTAGAAAACATAATTTTTGATTGAAAACAATTTCAAATCTTCCCAAGCTTCACAATTCATCAATATAAACATAATCAAATCGTACCCATGTATAGAAATTGGAGAATTATGCAATTGGGTAAAAACCCCATAACTTGATCATATGAATTTCTCATGCTTAACTAGAGATTTGGGCATGGGTGAGGAAGGAAACACCCACTCATAATCTTACATACCTGGCTTGATGATCCCTTGACTTGTCTTGAAGATCCAAGAGTAATTGAGAGGTTGGAAGTGATGAACCCTAGCTCCTTTTTGAGAGAAAATATAATCTATGCATGTTTGAAGAAAGTAAGGATTTAGGCTAGGTGTTCCAACTTTTCCTGCTGATCACACTTCAAATCTCAAGTCTAGTCTTAGGAACTTTTTGGGTATTACAACCATATGTTTAGCTTATACCCAAAACATTTACATCAAAATCATAGTAAAAACATTTACATACTTCACATTGATCAAGCCCATGATTTCTAATCGCATCTCAACATCTATTATATCATATTTTCTAGGTTTAAGAGAATTCATACGATCTTCCTATACTTTAGACATGGATACAAGTTCATGATAAAAGTATGTGAATAGTTATGAAATCCCAATCAAAGTTCTAGGCTATCTCATGGTGAAAATTCTATAATCATTCATTTCCCATATTAAGTACATAATTCGAGATATTGAAAGTAATCCCATAAGAATACATGACTGTTAATCATAATGGGTATTAATAATTCATAGGAGGCATAGAAGAAACCATCCATATATTAAAACTCTAAACCATGCTTTTCTAGACCAAGAGATTTGGGTTTTTTAATAAAAAGTTTGGGGCACAAGGATGGAAGGATGTCGTTGTTGAAAAACCCACATACCTTATTAGAAGGAATTCCCTCTTGAACTTCACCCTTGAAGACTTTGAAGAAATCCTAGTTGAATCCTTAGTCTTGAGAGAGATGAGGAAGAAGAATTTGAAGGAATATCTTGAGGGAATGAGAGATTAGGCTAGAAAAACCTTTAAAAACAAAAAACGACGTAGTTTAGGAGTTAGAAGCATAGGATTTTATGAAAACACCATTGGAAATTCACAGAAAAAGTCCACCTTGCCAGTCCCCACAAGGCACTCCACGAGTTGTAGGGTTGGCAACGACTCGTGGGGCCTTGTCGTGGAGTACATTGGATTCGCTTAATTTTCTGCTCTTCTCTCACCACGGGTCACTTGACAAGTCATCAAGTGCACAATGAATCGTTCCCTCTTCCGTGATCACTACTGTCTCGAGACCCCATCCTTGATCTCTAGCCTCTACCCGACAGCCGACCTAACAAGTCGTCACCTGCCTAATGACTCTTTGGGTCGTCCGTTTCCACTAAACCTCACTATTCCTGCTCCTCCTTCCCAAGACTGCCCTGACGAGTCGTTACCTGGCACATGACTCGTCAGGTCGTCCGTGGTACCTCCTGACTGCTCCTCACGGGTCTGACCACAACTCATTCTGAGGAAAATTTTCCACTTCCCTGTTGATTCCTCATTTAAAGTCTGAGGCTGATCGTAAAACTTTCAGGGTGTTACAATATCTCCCCCTTGGGAAAATTCATCCTCGAATGTTGGCTAAATATACTAAAAGGATAGGGATGGAACTGAAAATCCCAAAATCGATCAACTACAGCTGAAACCAATGGACTATCTGACTCAGGCTGATCTTACATATCTGAACTAAGCATCTAAATAATACATGCATGCTGAGACATGAGAGGGACTGTAAGACATGAAACTAACATGGAACTAGATAAAACACAAAGAAGGATTCTTTTCCTCTAACTGGCACTGAGTTGATACGGACTGAGCCTTCATTCTTACATCATCTTCTGATATTGAGCTGGAATTCATGATATCTGGTCTACTGAAGGTAAGGAACTCATGAGCACGGATCATTCATGACATCTAAAACTGAGCACATACATGAGGTAACCTAACCTGCTGATCTAGTATAGCAACTTCTAAAGACTGAGTTCGAGCTAAACATACTGGAAGACATGAGTTAGCACACATAAATGGTTCATAACATGAAGATAATCCTTAAGGATTTATAGAGTAATATTGGCATCGGTGTCTAAAGTGGCTACTTAGAAATTCTGGAAGTTTGAATATAAGAAAGGGAGAGCATATCTTCAACTAGAATACAAGAGAGGTTATCTGAACCTGAAGGGATTGACATACCGCAACTGATAGGGCCGAAACTCCCCTACTAGCATACTCAAGATCTGGCTTGTCTCATATACTTACCATCTCCACCTTAGCTTAAATCCATCATTCTAAGGCTCCTAAATCTTTCTTAAGGTCGGGGATAAATCACTAACTCTTAGCTTCTCTTTCACCTCTAACGTTCACTGCAAGCCTTATCCTCGCAACAATTCACATCACACATTGACAATCTCTTCCCAATAACATCATAGAGCTTCTTAGTAAATATCGGGGTTTTGTGGCTAGCAACATGCAAAGAGTAACACAAAATTCACAACATACCTGTGACTACTACTGGCGACTTTCCCTTATCATGGTATGCTGCTAAGGCATAGGAGCGGTTTTGACGTCGTCCGCCACCTGCGCTAGATGATGCACCCTACTGAAATGGACAGGCTATTGGAGCTACTGAAGAGGTGGCTGAGGTTCTACTCTCGCCTTGCTTAGCCATTACACAATCTCAGTGCTTATGACCCAACATTCCACACCAAAAACAAGCATCCGAGTTGGCCATGCATTCTCCCAAATGGTGCTTCCCAAAGCAAGTACACAATGGATACGTAATCTCCCTTACCCTGGGTTTGTACGGAGCACTGACTGTTGAAAGTGTTGGGGCTGATGATTTCAGCTGGGAGTGTGAGCGGTGTCCACCACTTGTCCTCTGCGGGGAAAACTCTAAATCTCCTACCTTGGCCCTCTTGGCCTCTCTCTCTTTTTCTTTCACCTGTTCCGCTTCTATTTGCTGAACGAATATCACCAAACATTGAAAGTCTATGTCTTTGTGCAACATGGCAGTCCTGCATTCTTTGATCAAGGAGTCTGCACTCCATTCACGAACCTGCTCACATGAGCCCTCTGGTCGGCTACCATCTTCGGTGCATACTTGGACAACCGGGTAAACTCCAACGCATACTCTTGGACAGTCGTGCTATTTTGTCTCAAATTGATGAACTCAGTCTCCTTTTCCTCCCTCAACTCCCTAGGGAGAAACCTGTTCAGGAACACAGTCATAAACACATCCCAACCTACGGGGGTTGCTCCAACTCCCGGACTATCTCTCCACTGGCAAAACCATATATAAGAGACTCCCTTTAGCTGGTACGATGCTAAGTCTGTGCTCTCAGTTCCCATCACTCCCATGATTTGGGTGATCTTCTGGATCTCTTCCAAGAACTCATACGGGTCCTCATCTACCTTTGACCCCAAGAATTCGGGTGGATTTATTCTGAGGAAGTCTCTTACTCTATCCTCCGCAACGTTCCCATTCTAGGGAACATGAGCCATTGCCTACTGAATAATCTAGCGGTCATGGCCTGCGCCAACATATGAAGGGTTGCCAGAACTCGGTATGAGTGACATGTGCATCCATCGAGTTCGCTGGGGCTAGTGGGACTTGTTGGTGCCCATTATCATTCCTTCTCCCATTCACTCTTCTAGGAGGCATTATCGGCGAGCGCGTAAATCATGAGTAAGAAAAGGAGCTGTTAGAGTTTCATACTCTATGCATGGCAGGAATCATGAAGAAAAGGGAACATTCCTAGAACATCTCCTAACCTCTTCGTCATAAGTGTGGCGCACTTTACACCCATGAAAAAGACTCTACTTAACACGGCTTTCAGACACCCTAGGACACTTTAAATCTTTGCTCTGATACCAAGTTTGTCACGACCCAAGTTTGCACCCTAGTCGTAACACGGGACAGGGAACCCCGAGAGGCTCCATGTCAACCCATGGCATAATCATAGAATATCACTTAATAATAGAAATAGCTAACAAAACATAACTGAGCGGAAGCTAACTGAAAGAGTCTAATTTAAAACCCAAAATAATGAATCTCATAAAACTATGATACAAGCTGAATCTATCTATACAAGTCTGAAAGCCTCTACTAAACTGATGAGTTACTGGGACAAGCCCTCAGCTAACTCCTAAAGTCTGAAAACTGAAATATAAATTAAATAGAAAACATGGATCACGTCCTTGAGAGATGAAGACTCACCACAAGTAGCTGAGATATGAGTAGAGTGTATCTAACTATGTGGCTAAGTCTGGAAACCTGAATTTATATCATGAAATGATATAGCACATAAAGAATGCGGTCAGTACTTGGAATGTACAGAGTATGCGGAATATTTAGGCAATCTAAACATGCAAGTATACAAGAAGGAAGTAAACTAGATACATCGACATGCAACTAAACTGGAATACAACAACCCTATCTGAGATACATATATATATTGCCATTAACCTTTTATTTGAAAACATTTACCAAAGTATAACCAAAACAATGCATAAGGGTCATGTACTGCACATATACTGAGAATTTAAAGTTGTAGTTGATATCATACACTTCTGATTCTTTGCTGATAATTGAGTCTGAATTCTACTAAACTGATTTTAGCAATAATCTGAGAACAAACGGAGCTGAGTTGGACGGATGCCATAAGCTAAGGGAGACATTCTTTATTATGGAGAGTCCCTGATTGACTAAGGGAAATATTCTCGGCTAATAAGAATCCCTGACTGAGCGAAGGGAGACATTCTCTGTTAGTGAGAATCCTTGACTGAGCTAAGGGAGATATTCTCTGCTAATGAGAATCCTTGACTGAGCTAAGGGAGACATTCTCTGCTAATGAGAATCCTTGACTGAGCTAAGGGAGACATTCTCTGCTAATGAGAATCCCTGTCTGGCTGAGGAGAAACATTCTCGGCTATGAAGAGTCCCGATAAACTAGAACATGGAGGTCACTGGTCTGACGTCATTTGTTTAGTCTAAGTCACTTCAACTAATCAGATACATGAGCATTCGACTATTTACATCACACTGAATATCATACTGAATCATTTAGAATTGATTAGGGCTACTTTCTACTAACAACAAGCCCAAAGGTCTGAAGGATCATTTTCATGCTTTATCATCATAATTAATATCATCATAGTCCCGAATCATCATTTAAAACATACATTCTACCTTTATTAAGAATTGATAGGATGAGATCATACTTTAAAAATGTCTACCACATTTGAATCTCAAATTCACATTATATAGCATATAACGTATATCTTAGATTTATGTAAGATCCATAGATTCAAATCACACTTTAACATGTACAATGAGATCATAGTGAAAGAATATGAATATTTCATGGACCCCATTCTGAAATTTACTGTAATTCATGAAGAAGATTCGATAATCATGACATTACAATAGGTTCAGATTATACCCAAAATATTTACATTAAAATCATAGTGAAAATATATACATACTTCACATTGATCAAGCCCATTCTAATCGCATCTCAACATATCTATTAAATAATATATTCTAGGTGTAAGGGAATTTATTCGTCTTCCTATACTTTAGGCATGGATACAAATTCATGATAAAAGCATACGAATAATTACGAAATCCCATTCAAAGTTCTAGGCTATCTCATGGTGAAAATTCTATAATCATTCATTTCCCATATTAAGTACATAATTTGAGATATTGAAAGTAATCCCATAAGCATACATGACTGTTAATCATAATGGATCTTAAAAATTCATAGGAGGCATAGAAGAAACCATCCATAAATCGAAACCCTAAACCATGCTTTTCTAGAACAAGAGATTTGGGCTTTTTAATAAAAAGTTTGGGGCACAGGGATGGAAGGATTTCCTTGTTGAAAAACCCACATACCTTATTAGAAGGAATTCCCTCTTGAACTTAACCCTAGAAGTCTTTGAAGAAATTCTAGTTGAATCCTTAGTCTTGAGAGAGAAGAGGAAGAAGAATTTGAAGGAATATCTTAAAGGAATGAGAGATTAGGCTAGAAAAACCCTTAAAAACGTCTCATACAATGCTGAAAATGACATAGTTTAGGAGTTAGAAGCATAGAATTTTATGAAAACACTGTTGGAAATTTGCAGGAAAAGTCCACCCTGCCGTCCCCACGAGGCACTCCACGAGTTGTGAGGTTGGAAATGACTCGTGGGGCCTTATTGTGGAGTACACTAGATTCACTTAATTTTCTGCTCTTCTCTCCCCACGGGTCACTTGACGAGTCGTCAAGTGCACGATGACTCGTTCCCTCTTCCGTGATCACCACTGTCTCGAGACCCCATTCGACGGCCGAACTAACGAGTCATCGCCTGCCTAATGACTCGTTGGATCGCCCGTTTCCACTGAACCTCACTATTCTTGCTCCTCCTTCCCATGACTGCCCTGGCGAGTTGTTACCTAACACATGAATCGTCAGGACGTCCATGGTCACTAGACCTTACTGCACCTCCTGACTGCTCCTCATAGTTCTGAGCACGACCTGTTAGGTTACATAACATATCGTTCCATGACTCGTTCTGAGGAAAATTTTCCACTTCCCTAATGATTCCTCATTTAAAGTCTGGGGTCTGATCTTAAAACTTTCAGGGTGTTACACGCTACCGTGATGATGTGTTTGCTGCAGCGATACCTATCCAACCAGTAATCAATTTTTACCTAAACCAACTTTATTTTATTCCATCATATAACATTTCAACACTGCTACTCTTCTTAGCATATCACCATGAATGATACATGCACATATCTGACCTCATAGCACGAAATGTCATAAGATGCCATACCTAGACTGAGTCTCCCTATATGATATGTCATACATGTTCCTTACCTCAAAACCTAAATTCATGTCGGTATAACCTATATCACACGGTATATTAGTTACCATTCCACCTCTGTAGCCATATGTATATCAACCATACCCATAAATTCTCTATCACTCAATCATATCATCAGTGATATGCCAGACACACGCCTCTGTCATATCACTGTACACACATGCTAGAGGATCTTATGCTTGGCCTTCCAGTCATGACCTCCAGAGGACTCTAGAAATCCATGTACTGTACACCTAGCCATTTGAACATTCACCATACCTGTCTGTTTACTCACTCGTACACCCATTCGTATGAACATTCATCATACATGTATGTATACTTAGTCGTACACCCAGCCGCATGGTCCTTAGCCATACCTCTTTGTGTACCCTCTCATACCGCTCGCCCAGATGCTCACCTCGGGCATGCTCGTGTATCCAATCCTTATTCAACAATCTAACTGCAATAACCTATTCATCGGGGTTCCTTAACTTCAGCCATAGGTCCCTCATTTACCATAGTATCTATAACCTTCCTTTCATATTATATGTCATCTCCACCACACATTCATTTAATCCAAATTCTTCCCTTGGTCACGAGACGCATATTGCAACACATCATATAACATATCATCACATGACAAGAATTACTCAGTCATGCAACCAGTACAATAACATAAAATTAGATCAACCTCGTGTCCAAACAAAAATAATAACATTTAATCCAATCAAGTCATAAGATTTCTGACTCGGCCCACTCACTAGTTTGGGCTCCGCTGCAGCGGCATCACTACCATTACAGTAGTCTCACTGCAATGGTATACTACCCGTTGTAGCGGTACTGCTGGTAGTACTGCGACTAGTTTGCATTCTCGTTTCCCCCACATTTTGGTTTCTTTGTACCCACCATAATGAAACATTGTCAAACAAGCTTACATCAGCAATTATCTTACCACAGCGTCATCATTGATACGGACAACAATCATTAATTTGAAGAATACTACTCAAACCACAACATATTCAAGTCATTATGTAAGTGATTACTATCCTACGCCACTCTCTTCATCTCCCTATCAAACATAGTTTTAACTTATTAGTCAGTTCTTTAATCGCATCCCCTACACAAAGTCCACATGATTTTTACACGTCTAATGTTTCGATTCCAAGAAGGAAGAAGTCCATACTTATACCCAGGAACACTCTGTTGACTACACTTGAAAGTTAATCTCCTCAACAACATTTTACTCAAATCACAACCTAGAACAAGTATCCATTTATCGGTCTAAGTATCTCCCCTAGGATTTGACCTCATTACATGTTCTTGTCACTCCTTTTCTAATACACTTGTTCTTAGATTTTCACGGATTCTGATTAATAGACTACAACATAGTTAAAAGTACAATCCTATTCATCGAAAGCATATAAATCATACACACGTACATGTTTAGCTAACCAAAATCTAATGCAAAAGCGAATAAACCATAGCCTACTTGGGGGGCCAAGCTATCATCCCAATCATCTCCGTTTGCGGCTATCCTATTCCTAATTCCCTCACAAAAGTTCCTAGCCCTGGATGTCAAATTTACCCCCTTTGAATCCCCTTTTTTTCCTCCAAAAAGTCTATTTTATATTTTTTGACGTTTTTAGTAAGTCCTCCTCAAGGACTAGGTTTTTCTTAATATCCAAATCAAAATGGAATTGCGGATTTTTGGTTCGTGTCATCCGCTGTAGCGGCTCCGCTGTGACAGAAAATGTCCCACTGCGAAAAACATCAGCTTGGGTCCACCCGATCTCGACTATGCCCATTTGATTTTATTCTCCGTGTGCCCTTCTTTTGTTGGGGATTTACCATGAATTTCTAAAAATTTTAATTCGCTTGGTATTTATAGGGTCGGATGTTATAATAGTCTGGTGGTCGTTACATCAGATACCAATTAAAAATTAGTTCATTCTCGAATAGCGATACGAAGTCCAGGCGAGGTTAAAATGACTACTATAATTTTCCTCTTACTTCTGGTCAGCGTCGAGACTTGCTGGCTTCTGTTTCCCAAACTCTGAACCATTTATTTTCAGAACCCCTATACTTACACCTTATTCTAAATTTTCTCACGTATCTTTGATAGTTCTAGCGGGATCATAATTATTTTCTTAGGTTTTAACCTAGACCCGAACATTAATTCACGTTGTTACCCTTTCTTTGGTGTCATGGATATTTCCCTCTCTACCCCAACGTCCTAGGTATTACTAATTCGTCGGACATCTTCGATCGATTGTTTTTCAAAAAGGTGATGTATGGCCACAGAATTTCAACAGTCACTATTTTTGACATTCCGCTGCAGCGAGTGGAATCTCCGCTACAACGGTCTCGCCGCAGCGGAAATATGGTCCGTTGCAGTGGATAATCGGGGTAAGTTAAAGTCAAAATAGAGGGTTTCCAAGTACATTTTCCAACTTTTCCAATTCCATTTGTACAAATTCTCTCAACTTCCTCCGGCAAGAATTCGACATTTTCTCAGGTAATGCTTTACTCTCATGATCCTAGGCTTCATTTGCTTCCTTTTCTTGCAATATCATGTCTATTAGCATCGTGTTTGAGTAGTTTTTTTAAGTGGGGAGGGTGGGTTTTCCTTTTTTCTTGTTAGGCTATAATCCCAAAGCATGCTCATAATTTTTACGTTCTCAAGTATTTTCTTTCATTCTCTATGTGTTTTTGGCTGGTTTCATGGGGTTGTAAGGCAGAAAAATGGGGAGTTTGAGTAGGTTGATGGGTTGGATTGCTTCTTGCTTTCCGGGCTTGAATCCGAGCCCTATTGTAATAAAAAATTTTGGTAGGGCAAGGTTAATTCGACCCCTTGCGATCTGTAGTTAGTTTGGTAGATTAGGGAGGTTGAACTTTCAACCTCCATTGATGGGATGTGGAGGTCTGGAGATGTCACGACCCGAACATAAGCCCGAAATTAGAGTTTAAATCATAAATTCTACATTCATGATACATCTATAGGATCAGATCATACTTTAAACATATCCACAACATTTAAAGTCTGAGTTCATAGCATATGAGTATATCTTAGATTCATGTTAAATCCATAG
>JACEIK010001240.1:104868-122020 GCA_018107945.1 Datura stramonium
GTATATATAAAATATTTCAATAATAAAAGGGACCTTATATATATATATTTGGGTGGTGGAAACGGGGTCCGAGGCACAAACCCTGTCGCCCCAATTTATGGGCATGCCACGACGCCCAACGTGGAGGGAGGGGGTCCGTGGCTCGCTGCCCATGTTGCAGCCTGCTCCGGCCTTCTCCCTCGCTTCCCTGATTCTGCGCTCGTTCGACCTTTTCTCGAGCCCTCTCTGATACACGTCATACTCTGAAACTCTTGACTAACGTATGAATATGTCAACTAAATGTTAGGAACTTACGGAGTGTAATATCCTCCCCCCCTTAGGAACATTCATCCTCGAATGTCACTTTAGCTTACGGGAATCTAACCCTTTTTAACTACTATTTTGGAAAAATTTCGATAGAGTATCCCTTGTAATATGAACTATCTGAAAACCCTGAAATGCAGAAAAGTCCAATACATACACTTCACATAACACTATAACAACTGTTTCACAACAAGATTGTAGTCAATTAAGCAATATATGTAACACAATTATAAAACAACAGCTGAATCAATAACTTACCTTAACTGCATAGCCTGGAACAAATGAGGATATCTAGATCTCATATCGTCCTCAGCTTCCCAGGTCATCTCTTCTCTATTCCTGTTTCTCCACAATACCTTAACAGAGGCGAATCTTTAATTCTCAATCTACGAACCTGCCGATCTAATATGGCTGCTGGAACTTCTTCATATGCCAACTCCTTAGCAATATGGACGTCCTCAATGGACACAACTCGGGACGGATCCCCTATGCACTTCACATCGACACATGGAAGACCAGGTGAACGGATTCCAATTCTGAAGGTAGATCTAGCTCATATGCCACCTGACCTATTCTCTGGAGGATTCGATATGGCCCAATAAACCTCGAGCTAAGCTTTCCCTTTTTACCAAACCTCATCACACCCTTCATTGGCGAAACTTTCAGAAATACCCAGTCGCCTATATCGAATTCCATATTTCTACGCTGTATGTCAGCATAAGATTTCTGGCGGCTCTGAGCGGTCAACAGGTGTTCTCTGATAAGCTTTACTTTCTCTTCTGACTGGTAGATTATGTCTGGCCCTATTATCTCTGATTCTCCTATCTTGAATCAACCAACTGGGGACCTGCATTTCCGCCCATATAAGGCCTCATAAGGCGCTATCTGGACTATCGAATGATAACTATTATTGTAAGCAAATTCAATAAGGGGTAAGTGCTCATACCAACTGCCTCTGAAGTCTAAGATGCACGCCCATAACATATCCTCGAGCGTCTGAATGGTACGTTTTGCCTGTCCATCTGTTTGAGGATGGAAAGTTGTACTCAGATTAACTTGTGTCCCCAAACCCTTCTGAAAGGACTGCTAAAATTTAGTTGTGTACTGCGCTCCTCTGTCAGAAATGATTGATACTGGAACACCATGCAATCGAACTATCTCTCTGACATACAACTCAGCATAGTCCTCAGCTGAGAAAGTAGTCTTGACTGGTAGAAAATGAGCCGACTTCATCAATCTGTCGACAATCACCCAGATGGAATCAAATCTGGTACGAGGTAACCCGGTCACAAAATCCATATTGATTGCTTTCCATTTCCACATAGGAACTACTATCTCCTGTGTTAATCTGCCGGGATTTTGATGTTCTGCCTTTATCTGCTGGCAGTTAGAGCATTGTGCTACAAATTTTGCTACCTCCTTCTTCATTCCCGACCACCAGTAAATCTCTTTTATGTCATGATACATCTTTGTTGAACCTGGGTGAAGAGAATAACGGGAATAATGTACCTCAGCCATGATCTGCTGGTGAAGCTCTGCCATATCTGGAACATAGAGGCGACCTCTACATCTCAAGGCCCCCTCTTTGGTTACCTCGAAAGCTGATAGTTCCCCTTGCTGAACTTTATCTCTGAGCTGTACTAGGTTAGGATGTTCATACTGCCGTTCTTTCATTTCTACAACCAGAGATGATACTGTAGTATTCTGGATCGCTACTCCACTATCTCCCGAGTCTACTATTCGGACAACTAAATTGGCTAACTAGTGCAATTCTCGGGCCAACTATCACGCCCCACCTTGGGAGATATGACTGGCACCTGGTGCCCTACTGGTCTGAGCTAACCTAACTAAACTGGAGCACGTTTGACACTTAATTCAAGAAACGAATGGGCTATATCTCGGCTGTAAGTACAGTTCCTGGCTGATAAGGCCACCTGTAAAAGACGACAACTGACCACAACAATGCCATAACAGGGATCCTATGCGGGCCGACAAGGCCACCATGCTGTCTAGTTATAACTAAAAAGTAAATCAGGCATTAAACTGCGCTATGGCCGACAAGGCCGCCAACTAATAGCTAAACAAGGCCCCACATGACCAATACAAAAAATAAAGCATACACGGGCCCCACATGACCAACAAAAACTAACCACAGGGAATGTACAATAGTCTACAAGCCTCTAGGAGTTATATAATGGTCGAGATNACACTGCTCAACAGGTCTCTTGGTCTCTTCCACATGACCAACAAAAACTAACCACAGGGAATGTACAATAGTCTACAAGCCTCTAGGAGTTATATAATGGTCGAGATAGGGCCCCGACCTACCCATAAATTGTACATCAAAAGTAAAAACCTCTACTGACTTTCAACTCCGGAGGGACTAAGCTGAATAAACTATTGACTTCAGCTGGAGGCTAGGAATGTCTTGAACCACGTCTATCCACACCTGTAGGAAAGTAATGCAGCGCCAGGGGTGGGCGTCAGTATAATATGTACCGAATATGTAAGGAAAAAATAATAACTGACTGCAAACTGGTAAAACTGTAGTAATTAAAGGAAGAGAGTAAGGATTTAACCTGAATACCTTCACTGTCTGAATTATCTAAACAACAAGCTTGTATAAGCAAACAAGAACCTAACCGGCCCCCAATAATCCTGGAAGGTACAAAAAATACAGAAGAACCTACCTGGGCCCCCGTAAGCCCTGACAAGTACAAACAAAGTCCACTCCTACTACCTAAGCACTAAGTATGGTGTGTATACTGTATCTCAGGATTGCCCTCGCGGCCTTAATCTGGTGAAACTCATTACGGCCCTCGTGGCCTCAATCTGATGGAACTCAATACAGCCTTTGCAGCCTCAGTAAATGAAACTATGTATGGCCCTCGCGGCCTCAATAAATAGAACTCAAATGGCCCTCGAGGCCTTAGTAGATGGAACTCTGTATGGCCCTCGTGGCCTTAATAAATAGAACTCAAATGGCCCTCGCGGCCTCAGTAAATAAAACTCTGTATGGCATAACATCTAACTACTCAACATCGAGGTAAGACCATTCTAGCTAGATTAACTCAGATAAGAATTACTATTTTGTCGCCATAGGCTCAATTCAGTTTATAATAGCTGACACCAATAGGTTACTCTGAAGTACTATAGACACCCGGGTCGTACTAACTTTATGACGAACATAACTTGCCGAAGGGATAGCCTTACATACCTGGATTGTTGATTTCTGATCAACTGGAGAGTTTCAATTCATATTCAATAACCCTTTCCAATTGCAATCGTATTACTGGGAGAATGAGACTAGTTTAATACTCAATTAGACAAAATGATAACTTCTAATAACAATATCAACTATACTTCAACTTGACGGAATATGACCGAAAACGTATAATTTCCTGAGAGTTCAAAAGGGAGAAATGCTTACTTGAAACCCGTGATCGTATAGAAATTAGTTTGGAGCAATTATGACAACTCCTACTCGGCAGGGTTACGATTCGCCAGGCGAATTTCATGAAACTAACTCCATAGTAATTCTCCCTGTGAGCTTAAACTTTGATTTTGGACGGCTTTTGGTAGCATAAATGGACGAAAATTGGTTAAAACCTTCGTATCTCTCTTTCTCTGGCCGAAACTTGTGAGAAAAATGAACTACAATTGAAATAGGAGGGCTATATATATGTTTTAGGGCAGTGGCAGGGGGGTGCCCTGCTCCGCCCATCGCGCCAAGACACTCTCCATGTTGCGCCCCTCAACGCGCCAAGGGGATGGCGCGCCGCGCTGCCCAAGGCGCCAGTGTGCCGGCGCTTCACGCTGGCCCTTGCGGCCTGACCTCGCCCGACCCGACTTTTGAGGCTTCTCTAAAGCGTCATACTCTCTTTATTTATCACAAATCCACACGTACGCTTACTAATCATTAACTTTTATGGGGTGTAACATCCTCCCCCTTAGGAACATTCATCCTCGAATGTCAGCTACAATTCACAGGAGTTCAACTCTTTTAACTATTACTCTGGAAAAATTTTGGCAGAGTCTCCCCTGTAATATGGACTATCTAAAAAGTCCTGAAACGCAGAAAAGTCTAATACAAATATATCACATGACACTATAACAACTTTTTCACAACGAAATGGTAGTCAACTGAATAGTTTAAGTAACATAAATCATAGAACAACAACTAAATCAATGACTTAACTTAACTGCATAATCGGGTCTAATCTTGGAACAACTGAGGATATCTAGATCTCATGTCGTCCTCAGCTTCCCAGGTCATTTCTTCTTTATTTTTGTTTCTCCACAATATTTTAACAGAAGCGACATCTTTGGTTCTCAACCTGCGAACCTGCCGATCTAATATGGCCACTAAAACCTCTTCGTAGGCTAACTCTTTAGTAACCTGGATGTCCTCAACTGGCACAACACGGGACGGATCCTCTATACACTTTCGTAACATCGATACATGAAAGACCGGGTGAACAGACTCTAACTCTGAAGGCAAGTCTAACTCGTATTCCACCTGGCCTATTCTTTGGAGGATCCGATATGACCTAATAAACCTTGGGATAAGTTTACCTTTATTTCCAAATCTCATTACGCCCTTCATTAGCGATACATTAAGGAATTCCCAGTCACCAACACTGAACTTTGAGTCTCTATGCCAAATATCAGAGTAGGAATTTTGACGACTCTGGACTGTCAACACGCGTTCTCTGATAAGCTTTACTTTTTTCTCTGATTGGAGGATCATGTCTGGTCCAATTAGTTCTGATTCACCTACCTCGAACCAACCAACTGGGGATCTACACTTCCGCCCATATAAGACCTCGTATGGTGCCATCTGAATTGCCAAATGATAACTATTATTATAAGAAAACTCAATAAGGGGTAAATGTTCATCCCAGATGCTCCCGAAGTCCAGCACGCACACCCGTATCATATCCTCGAGCACCTGAATTATATGTTCTGCCTGCCCGTCCGTCTGAGGATGGAATGCTGTACTCAAACTGACTTGTGTCCTTAAACCTTTCTAAAATGATTTCCAGAATCTAGATGTAAATTGTGCTCCTCTATAAGAAATGATAGATACTGGGACACCACGTAGTTTAACTATTTCTCTAATGTATAACTCGGCATAGTCCTCGATTGAAAAAGTGGTCCTGATTAGCAGAAAATGAGCTGACTTCATCAATCAATCGACAATCACCCAGATGGAATCAAACCTGTGCCTGATGCGGGGTAGTCCTATCACAAAATACATATTAAATTACCTCCCATTTCCACACAGGTATAGCTATTTCCTGAGTTAGGTCGCCAGATTTCTGATGTTCAGCTTTTACCTATTGACAATTAGGACACTGCACTTCAAATTCAGCAACACCTTTCTTCATTCCAAGCCACCAATATATCTCTTTTATGTCATGGTACATATTCATTGAACCTGGATGAAGAGAATAACAAGAGTAATGTACCTCTAACATAATCTGCTGGCGGAGTCCTGCTACATCCGGGACGCAAAGGCGACCTTTGTACCTCAAAACTCCATCTCAGGCTACCTCAAAAACTGATATTTCACCCTGCTGAACTCTATATCTGAGCTGTGCTAAATAAGAATCTTCATATTTCTGCTCTTTTACCTCTAATACCAGGGATGACACTGTTGTATTCTGAATTATGGCTCCATTATCCTTTGTATCAACTACTCGAACTGCTAAGCTGGCTAACCGGTGCAATTCTCAGGCCATTTCTCGCTGTTCCGGCCTCAGATATGCCAAACTGCCCATAGATCTATGGCTGAGGGAATCTGCTACAATGTTAGCCTTTCCTGGATAATACAAAATGTTCACATCGTAGTTTTTCAGTAATTCTAACCAGTGACGCTGCTGTAGATTCAACTCTTTCTGTGTAAAGATGTACTGGAGGCTCTTGTGATTAGTAAAAATGTCCACGTGCAACCCATACAGGTAATGTCTCTAGATTTTTAAGGCGTGAATTACTGCAGCTAACTCCAAATCGTGGGTGGGATACTTCTTTTCATGTTTTCTCAATTGCATCGAAGCATACACTATTACCTTTCCATGTTGCATTAAAACACACCCTAACCCGACGCTGGAAGCATCACAATACACCGCATAACCCTCTGGACCCTCCGACAAAGCTAACACTGGTGCTGATGTCAACCTATTTTTCAATTCCTGGAAACTCAGCTCACAGGTTTCGGTCCACTGAAACTTTGCTGCTTTTTGAGTCAATTTAGTCAAAGGTGTTGATAGGTTAGAAAATCCTTCCATGAACCTTCTATAATACCCTATAACCCGAGGAAACTGCGAACCTCTATTGGGGTCGTAGGTCTAGGCCACGTTTTCACTGCCTCAATTTTCTGTGAATCGACTTGAATACCAGCCTTTGATACAATGTGGCCCAAGAAAGCTACAGAATTCAACCAGAACTCACATTTAGAAAACTTTCATATAACTGGCGGTCTCTGAATATCTGAAGTACTGCCCCTAAATGATCTTTATGTTCCGCTTTTGAGCAGGAGTAGACTAGAATGTAATCAATGAACACTATTACAAACATATCTAAATACGGCTTGAAGATACTATTCATTAGGTCCATGAACACTGCTGGCGCGTTTGTCAATCCGAAGTACATAAATAAGAACTCAAAATGGCCATACCTAGTCCTGAAAGCTATCTTCGGGATATCTTTCTCCCGAACTCGAACTTGGTGGTACCCGGATCTCAAATGAATTTTAGAGAAGTATTTCGTCCACTGGAGCTTATCAAAAAAATCATCTATTCTCAGAAGAGGATATTTATTCTTAACAGTAACTTTATTCAATTACCGGTAATCTATGCACATGCATAGAGACCCATCCTTCTTTCTCACAAACAGGACTGGTGCACCCCACGGTGACGTACTGGGTCTATGAAACCCTTATTTAACAAATCTTTTAACTGTTCTTTTAATTCTTTTAATTCACTAGGGGCCTTTCGATACGGGGGTATGGATATAGGATGAGTATTTGGTAGAAAATCTATAGAGAAATTTATTTCTCGCTCTGGGGGAATACAGGGAAGTTCATCTGGAAACACATACAGGAATTCATTAACAACTGGGATAGACTGGAGAGTTAGAGATTCTACTTGCACATCCCGAACCATGATAATATGGTAAATACAACCCTTTGCTATTTAACTCTTTCACCCAAAGATAGGATATAAACTTACCTTTCAGCATAACTGTATTACCTCTCCACTCTCGCACTACCTCTTCCGAAAAGTGAAATTGGACAATTCTGGTCCAACATTCTACAGTAGCATAACATGGTGCCAACTAGTCCATACCCATAATCACATCAATCATTTCTAATTCTACCAGATCTGCTAAGGTCGGATGACCCACAACCTCTACTGTACAACCCCGGTAAATTCTTTTAGCAATAATAGAGTCACCAACAGGAGTAGATACCAAAAAGGGTCGTTGAAGCAATTCTGGTTCTATATCAAACTTTCGGGATACTAACGGAGTAACATATGACAAAGAAGAGCCTGGATTTATCAAAGCATAAACTGAGTGAGAACAAACATCTAATATACCTGTCACAACATCTGACGACGACTCTGACTCCTATTTCCCAGGTAATGCATATGTGCGATCCTGACCGCTGCCTGAACTAGATGCCCCTGATCTACCTTGGCCTCTGCCAGCTGGAGCTGAGGGCCTGCGCCATGCAGAAGATGCTGGGCAATACGAACCTGCGGAGGATCTATTTTGCTGGTCCTGACCGTCCTGACGTCTAGTCGGACAGTCTCTCAACATGTGCCCCTCCTTCCCACAGATATAACAGGCGGTGGAACCATATCTGCACCTCCCCAAATGTTGTTTATGTCAATTACNGTTGTTTATGTCAATTACTGCATTGGGGTATTGCTAACTCTGTCTGGTCTGGACCCCTCTGCTGCTGCGAGCTGGGCGCTCGTGAACTTTTGCCGGGGCCTGACTGCCTCCGATGATCTGATCTGCTATCCTGCTTCTGCTGAAATGGGGGCCTGTGTGGCCTACTTGAGAAATGGAGTCTGGGCCCACCCTGAAAATCTGGTTGGAAATTTACGGGTCTAGCCCTCCGATGTTGCTCTTGACCTGACATTTCCATAGCATACTGGCACTGTCTGAGCTCTTCTATATTCTGAGCAAAAGCCTAGATCCGTGAAATATTCATATCCTCTCATAGAGTGGCTGTAATGCAAGATTCTATATATTCTGGTGCAATCCCCATAAAAAACCGGTGCACCCTAGCTGGCATGGCATCAACAAATGAGGGTGCATACCTGGCTAAGGAGTCAAACCTCAACGCATATTCTCTGACACTCATTCGACACTGCTCTAGATGCAAAAACTGCTCTACTCTTGCCTGTTGAACCTCTCGAGGAAAATAATGATCTATGGAAGCCTCAGAAAAGATAGGCCATGTAGGTGGAGGTACATCTCTACCTCGGAATCTCTCCCAACTCTCATACCATAAAACCGCTACATCTCGCAATCTGAATACTGCTAGCTCGACTGATTCTGCAGACGAGGCATGCATGACCCTGAATATCCTCTACAGCTGGTCTAAAAAGTTCTGGGGGTCCTCTCTACGATCTGTCCTTGTTAACTGCGGGGGACTCAAAGCTAGAAACATACGAACTCTCGAACTAGCGGGCCCCTCAGCGGGCTCAATGATAGCTGGTACTACCGGCCGAGGCTGACGTTGGGCAGCTATCATCTGTATCAACATATAAAAATCACCCTGAGCTCCTGATCTGATGGCACATGTATAGCTGGGGTTGGTGCTGATATATCTGCCGCCCTAGCTGGCTCTGAATGTGGTGGTGGGTGCTGGGGAGATCGAGGTGGTGTCCCCCTGTCCCCCTCAGATCGGGCTGACTCTATCTGTGGTTACCTACTAGTGCCCTCTCCTACTGCCTTATCCAACTCTCAACCAGTCGCGATCTGTCGTGTGTCCGACATTTCTCTGTAAATAAATAAGATAACATAAGCTTAGGAAGTTACCCTACACAACACATCTCTAGAGCACGACTGGAGGAGAAAGAAGAGTAACCACACTATTATGCATTGCAGCCTCCTGCCTATAGAATGTGGTGCAAAAAACACCCATAGACAAGACTCTATTTGGAACGGCTTGCAGACTCCCTGGGATACGACCGGCTCTGATACCAAGTTTGTCACGCCCTACCTTGGGAGGTATGACTAGGCCCTGGTGCCCTACTAGTCTGAGCTAACTTTACTAAACTAGGGCATGTTTGACACTTAATTCAAGAAACGAATGAGCTATATCTAGGCTGTAAGTAAAGCCCCTGGATGACAAGGCCTCCAATAAAAGAAGACAGCTGACCACAACAATGCCATAACAGGGATCCTATGCGGGCCGACAAGGCCATCATGCTGTCCAGTTATAACTGAAAAGTAAATCAGGCGTTAAACTATACTATGGCCGACATGGCCGCCAACTAACAACTAAATAAGGTCCCACACGACCAACACAGGAAATAAAGCATACACGGGCCCCACACGACCAACAACAACTAACCACAGGGAATGTACAACAGTATGCAAGCCTCTATGAGAGATATAATGGTCGAAACAGGGCCCCGACCTACCCATAAATTGCACATCAAAAGTACAAACCTCTACTGATTTTCAACTCCGAAGGGAAGGAGCTGAATAAAATATTGACTTTAGCTGGAGGCTAGAAACGTCCCGAACCGTGTCTATCCGCTCCTGCAGGCAAGTAATGCAGCGCCCCAAGTGGGCATCAGTACAACATGTACCGAATATGTAAGGCAGAAAGATAATAACTGTCTGAAAACTGGTAAAACTATAGTAATTAAAGGAAGAGAGCAAGGATTTAACCTGAATACCTTCACTGTCTAAATTATCTAAACAACAAGTCTGTATAAGCAAACAAGAACCTAACCGAGCCCCTATAAGCCTGGAAGATACAAAAAATATAGAAGAACCTACCTGGGCCCCCAGAAGCCCTAGCAAGTAAAACAAAGTCCACTCCTACTACCTAAGCACTAAGGATGGTGTGTATACTATAACTCAGGATGGCCCTCGCGACCTTAATCTGGTGAAACTCATTATGGATCTCGCAGCCTCAATCTAGTGGAATTTAATAGGCCCTCGCGACCTCATTAAATGAAACTCTGTATGGCCCTAGCAACCTCAATAAATAGAACTCAAATGGCCCTCGCGACCTCAGTAAATGGAACTCTGTATGGTCCTCGCAGCCTTAATAAATAGAACTCAAATGGCCCTCGTGGCCTCAGTAAATAGAACTCAAATGGAACTTGCGGCCTCAATAAATAAAACTCTTTATGGCATAACATCTAACTACTCAACATCGAGGTAAGACCATTCTAGCTAGATTAACTCGGACAAGAATTACTATTTTGTCGCCATAGGCTCAATTCAGTTTATAACAGCTGGCACCAATAGGTTTACTCTGAAGTACTATAGACACCCGGGTTGTACTAACTTTACGATGAACATAACTTGCCAAAGGGATAGCCTTACATACCTGGATTGCCGATTTATGATTAACTGGAGAGTTTCAATTTGTATTCAATAGCCCTTTCCAATTGCAATTGTATTACTGGGAGAATGAGACTAGTTTAATACTTAATTTGGCAAAAATGATAACTTTTAATAACAATATCAACTATACTTCAACTTGGTAGAATACGACCAAAAACGTATAATTTCTCGAGAGTTCAGAAGGGAGAAATGCTTACTTGAAGACTGTGATCATATAAAAATTAGTTTGGAGCAATTTTGACAACTTCTACTCGGCGGGGTTACAATTCACCGGGCGAATTTCATGAAACTAACTCCATAGTAATGCTCCCTGCAGTCTTAAACTTCGATTTTGGATGGTGTTTGGTAGCGTAAATGGACGAAAATTGGTTGAAACCTTCGTATCTCTCTTTCTCTTGCCAAAACTTGTGAGGAAAATGAACTACAATTAAAATAGGAGGGCTATATATATGTTTTAGGGCGGTGGTAGGGGGTGCCCCGCGCCGCCCATCGCACTAAGATACCCTTCACATCGCGCCCCTCAATGCGCCAAGGGGTTGATGCGCCGCGTGCCCAAGGCGCCAGTGTTCCGGTGCATTGTGCTGGCTCTTGCGGCCTGGCCTCGCCCGACCTGACTTCTGAGGCTTCTCTACAGACATCATACTCTCTTTATTTATCACAAATCCACATGTACGCTTACTAAACGTTAAATTTTACAAGGTGTAACACCAACACTCATCGTTCGTGCTTTAAGTATGCCAAACTTCCCATGGATTTGCGGCTGAGGGCATCTGCTACAACGTTGGCCTTCCCTGGATGATATAAAATATTCACATCATAGTCCTTCAACAATTCTAACTAGCGGCGCTGCCACATATTCAACTCTTTCTGTGTAAAGATGTATTGGAGGCTCTTATGATTAGTAAAAATATCTACATGCACTCCATACAGGTAGTGTCTCTAGATCTTTAAGGCGTGAACTACTGCAGCTAATTCCAGATCAATGGTAGGGTAGTTCTTTTCATGCTTCCTTAGCTGTCTTGAAGCATAAGCAATTACCTTACCATGTTGCATCAGAACGCATCCTAACCCGACGCCTGAAGCATTATAGTACACTGCATAACCCTCTGACCCTTCCGGCAAAGCTAGTACTGGTGCTGACATTAATCTATTCTTCAACTCCTGAAAACTCTGTTCACACGCTTCAGTCCACTGAAATTTAGCTTCTTTCTGAGTTAACTTTGTCAAAGGCGCTGATAAAGTAGAAAACCCCTCTACAAATCTTCGGTAATACCCGGTTAACCTCAGGAAACTGTGTACCTCAGTTGGAGTTGTGGGTCTAGGCCATGTCTTTACTGCCTCAATCTTATGTGAATCTACTTGAATACCAGCTTCTAACACAATGTGGCCCAAAAGGCTACCGAATTAATCCAAAACTCACATTTAGAAAATTTTGTGTATAACGAACGATCCCTGAGAATCTGAAGCACTGTTTGCAGATGATCTCGATGTTCTGCTTCTGAACGAGAATACACCAAAATATCATCAATAAACACTATCACAAACAAGTCCAAATTCTTCCTAAAGATGTTGTTCATCAGATCCATGAACACTACTGGAGCATTCGTCAGTCCGAAGGACATGACTAGGAATTCAAAATGGCCATACCTGGTCCTGAAAGCGGTTTTTGGAATGTCCCTTTCTCGAACCTGGACCTGATGGTATCCAGATATTAAATCAATTTTTGAGAAATACTTCATCCCCTGTAACTGTTCAAACAAGTCATCTATTCTGAGAAGTGGGTATTTGTTCTTGATGGTGACTTTATTCAGCTGCCGGTAGTCTATACACATACGGAGGGAGCCATCCTTCTTTCTCAAAAACAGAACTGGCGCACCCACGGTAAAGTACTCGGCCTGATGAAGCCCTTATCTAACAGATCTTTCAGCTGTTCCTTCAATTCTCTAAGCTCGGTAAGAGCCATTCGGTATGAAGGGATGGATATAGGCTGAGTACCCGGTACTAAGCCGATCAAAAAATCGATCTCCCTTTCTGGGGGAATACCAGGAAGTTCATCTGGGAATACATCTAGAAATTCGTTGACTACTGGAATGGACTGGAGAGTCGGAGGTTCTTCTTGAACATCCTGAACCCTGATAATATGATAAATGCACCCCTTCGCTATCAACTTTCTCGCCCGAAGATGGGAAATAAACCTACCTTTTGGCATGGCTGCATTACCTTTCCACTCCCGTACTACCTCCCCTGGAAAGTGGAATCAGACAGTCTTGGTCCAACATTCTACATTGGCATAATATGGTGCTAGCCAATCTATACCTATAATTTCATCAAAGTCAATCATTTCTAATTCCACCAAATCTGCTAAAGTCTGGCGACCAGCAACCTCTACCATGTACCCCCGGTAGACCCTCTTGGCTATGATGGAGTGACCGATGGGTGTAGACACTGAAAAAGGTTTCTGAAGCAATTCTGGCATGATGCCGAATTTTCGAGCTACTAGTGGCGTCACATAAGATAAAGTGGAACCTGGGTATATTAAAACATACACTAAATGAGAGCAGATGTCCAGCATACTTGTCACAACATCCGGCAACAACTCCGACTCCTATCGCCTCGATAAAGCATAAGTGCGATCTAGACCGGTACTGAGCTAAATGCCCTCGATCTGCCTCGGGGAGCTGAGGGCCTACACCCTGCTGGGAATGCTGGGGAATGTGACCCTACTGAAGATCTGTCCTATCGGTCCCGATCACTCTGACCCCTGACTAGACAGTCCCCCATCAAGTGACCCTCCTGCCGACAGATGTAACAAGAAGAAGAACCATACCTACATGCCCTAGGATGTCGTCGACTACAAATAGGGCAAGGTGGCACGGTGAATCTACTCTGCTATGACCCCCTCTGTTGCTGCGAACCCGATAGCTGTGAACTTCCGCCGGGTCCTGACTGCTCTAACGACCTATTTTACTACCCTACTGCTACTGTGGGGGTGGAGGTCTGGGTGGTCTGCCTAATAGTCGTGGCCTGGGGTCCACCCTGGAACTCTGCCTAAATGTCACTAGGTCTAACCCTGCGGCATTTTCCCTGTTTATCTCTCATTGTCGCTGCCTGATCCCCTCAATATTCTGAGCAAATGCCTGAACACGGGAAATATCCATATCCTCTCGCAGAGTAGCTCTTGTACAAGTCTCTACATATTTTGGATTCATCCCTATGATAAACCAGTGCACCCTGGACGACATGGTATCTACAAAAGCTGGTGCATATCGGGCCAGGGAGTTGAATCTCATAGAATACTCTCAAACGCTCATCGAACCCTGCTTTAAATACAAAAATTGATCTGCCCGAGCTTGTCGGATCTCCCACGGCAAATAATGGTCCAAGAAGGCCTCTGAAAAGTTTGACCAAGTCAGAGGGAGAACATATCTACCTTGGGACCGTTCCTAACTCTCGTACCATAGTACTACTATGTCCCACAATCGAAATATCGCTAACTCAACCGACTCCACTGGTGTGGCATGCATTACCCTAATGATCCACTGCAGCTGGTCCAAAAAGTCCTGAGGGTCCTCATCCCGGTCCGTCCTTGTGAATTGCCGGGGACTCAGAGCGAGAAACTCTCAAACCCTCAAACTATTAGGTCCTCTTGAAGACTCGGCAACCATTGATGCTACTAGCTGATGCTGTGAAGCCATCATCTAGGCTATCATAAAAACAACACTCCTGACCTCCTGATCTGATGACATCGGTATAGAAACTACTGGAGGTGGTGTCGAAAAATTTGCTGCCCTAGAAGGCTCCTGGCATGGCAGAGAGTGCTGGAGAGACCGAGAGGGAGTCTCCTTATCACCTTCAGATCGGGCTGACTCTGACTAAGGCACCCTGCTAGTGCCTTCTCCTGCTGCAACGTCTAACTTTCTGACAGTCGTGATCTGTCGCGTGTCCGACATTTCTCTGTAGGAAAACAGATTACAGTAAGCTTAGGGACTCAACCCTATACAACACAGCTCTATAGCACGACTGGAAGTGAAAGAAGAGTAACCACCCTAACATGCCTCCCAGCCTCCTATTTATAGTATGTGGTGCACAACACATCCATAGACAAGACTCTACCTAGAATGGCTTGCAGACTCCCTGCGATACGACCTGCTCTGATACCAAGTTTTTCACGCCCCACCTTGGGAGGCATGACTGGCACCTAGTGCCCTACTAGGGTCTAAACTGGTCTGACTGAGCTTGCACACCTTTGGTGCATAACAGATACCAATCCTCAAATCAAGAAAACAACGGGCTATATCTCGGCTTTAAACACAGCCCCCGACGGATAAGGCCTTATAGCCACCTGTAAAAGAAAATAGCTAACCAGAAATAGGTAATAACGGGGAATCCTATGCGGGTCGACAAGATCACCATGATGTCTAGTTATGACTATAAAGTAAATCCAGTACTAAACTAGGATATGGCCGACAAGGCCGCTAACTAATAGATAAACAAGGCCCCACATGGCCAACACATAAGATAGAGCATACACGGTCCCCACACGGCCATCAACAGCTAACCACAGGGAATCTAAAACAATCTACAAGCCTCTACGAGTGATATAATGGTCGAGACAGAGCCCCGACCTACCCATGAACTGTACAACAAAAAGAAGTAGACCTTCTAGCTATTAGCTTTGGAGGAATGCAACTGACTTCCCTGCTAACTCTGGTTGAAAGCTAAGAAGATCCTAGTCCACGTCTATCGGCACCTGCAGGAAAGTAATGCAGCACCCCAGAAGGGCGTCAGTACAATATGTATCGAATATGTAAAGCAGTGACTGTAAATAACTGAATGAACTGAAATGAAACTGAAAGTAACTGAAAAGAAGGGATAGAAATACTACCTGAATAGCTGAACTTCCTTCCATCTAATCTATTAGTAACTACTGCAAATAAGAACCTTACCTGACTCCCATAAGCCGGAAGGTACAACCAGCACAGAATAACCCACCCGTGGCCCCCATAAGCCCTGGTGAGTGCACTTCAATCTATATACCCCTAACAAGGTCAAAAAAGGTCACTAGTGGCTTCTGTCCTACCAGTCCCCTAGGTCTACAACTGAGCCCGCTCGGCCCCTGAACTATAGTTGTGTCTGAGTCTAGTGGACTCCTGATATCTGCACCCCAGACACCAGGCTCAACAGGGGATGTGGTGCTGATATGGAATATAATAGTCCAACCATGGAATGGACTGTATGAGGAACTTAGAACCCATTTTCGTCCCTTGCGGATGACATATCGCTCCTTGGAGTGACGACATCTCGTCCCTGGTGGGCGTCAACACAACTATTAACCCTGGGGTTGTCTATAGAAGGCTGTATAGGGAAAAGTCAAACCCAAACTACATATAGGATATTGACCTCAGCTAATAACAATGCTAGTCACAATAGATATACTTCTGACTTTCTTACTGGGATTCAAACAAAATTATAATACTGAAGAAACTAACTTGCCGAACAGATTTGCCTTAACATACCTAGGTCGACGATTCCTAAGTAGCTGGCAAGTTTCAATTCGTATTCAACAGCTTTTTCTAACTGTAATCGTATTACTGAGAAAATGAGACTAGTTTCAGTACAAAATTTGGCAAAACAATAACTTTTGATACTAATACTAACTATACTTCAACTTATCAAAACACGGTCGAAAACGTATAATTTATTGAGAGTTCATAAGAGATAAATACTTACTTGAAGCCTGTGATCGTATAGAAATTTAGTTTGGAGCAATTCTGACAACTTCTACTAGACAGGGCTACAATTTTTGGGGCGAATTTCAAGAAACTAACTCCGTAGTAATGCTTCCTGCAGGCTTATAACCCGATATAAAAAAGTTAATTTGAGTTTGGGCGCCGTTTGACAGTGTAAATAGAAGAATTTAAGTTAAAAAAGTCGTAACCTCTGCTTTTGGGATGAAGGTCTGGTATATATAAAATGTTTCAACAATAAAAGGGACCTTATATATATATACTTGGGAAGTGGACCATGGACCCTGTCACGCCAATTTACGAGCGTGCCACGACGCCCAACGCGGAGGGCGGGGGTCCATGGCACGCTGCCCCTATTGCAGCCTGCTCCGGCCTTCTCCATCTTTCCCCGATTCCGCGCTCGTTCGACCTTTTTTCGGGCCCTCTCTCATATGTATTGTACTCTGAAACTCTTGACTAACGTATGAATAGGTCAACTAAACATTAAGAACTTATGG